>VWYK01047289.1:10659-25499 GCA_013399775.1 Semnornis frantzii
TGAGTGCATTCAGCAAAGAAAAAAAAAAAAAAAAACCCAAAACCAAAACAAAACTGGGAACTATGTGAGCTTGGTTTCCTTAGCGTCAATGCAATTGTCTCTAGTGGCTATGACCCATTTTGTGAACTGGTCCTCCATTTTGTAGCCATGTCAAGGGTAAACTATGTCTGAGAAGTTGTGGCAGGGCAGAAAGGACCACAAATACTAAATTACCTTCTACAGTGTCTACCACCTAAAACTGTTCACTTTGTAAACAACTACACACAGAAAACAGGAAAGCAGACATTCCTCACTAGTCTGAATACATACGATGAAAAAGGTACAGCATCAATTAATAAGGGACTGTCTTCTTTAAGCCAGACAGACCCAACCAGCCAAAAGGTAGAAAAATCCATAGGCACACACTCCTGAAAGACAAAAATATCTCAAGAGTGGCAAGAATAGAGCAGAAGTGCAACAGTGGTAAGATTACGTGCAACTCAGATTCTCTTATGAAATTAGCCAATGTATAGATATAAAAAGCCTCTGTGCCTTCTGTTTTACTACCAGCTACAAGCCATACTTCCATGTCCTGGAAGGGGGAAGAACAAGGAGAATGTCTATGACAACTGGAGGCTTGCTGTGGAACTGATTTGGCATGTAGGTTCCTTGACTGCCAGTGCCACTTTTCAGAGAGGTTGTAAGACTGTGGCTGAGCTTGCACCCAGGAACAATTTGGTCTACTAACTCCTCATAGTCACTTTCATAAGCAAAGCATAAAGAAATCAGCAGCTGATGTAGGGAAATATTCTGTATTAGCTGGATATGTGAGCTAATTAACCAAGTTTGCTAACTGCAGAATTATAAGCTGAACTTTCTCAAGCCTGCTCAGATGTTTATCTGAATGACCAAGGACACAGGCTACAGCAGCCTGCAGAAGAACTAAAACCAAGGGACATTCTGACACCAATTAGGGCATTCCACCAGAGTTTGTATCTGGGATATTTGAGCCAGCTGGTTGGGGCAACAGCTTGTACTTTAACTGATTTGGACCAATTATTTTTGTAATGGGCTGGCCTGGACAGTCTGCTAGATGGGTATATAAATGCATGTTCAGATTCAATAAACAGTGCTGGAGCAGGAGGAAGACCTAAAGTCATATTGGTATCGTGTCTTGACTCCGACAAGCTGAAGCAGATCAGTGACCTGCCTATTTGGAAAGCAAGAGAGACCAGGCGAGGATAAAAGCCATACCATGAAATGTTAGAACTATACCTATAAAGATATGATCTCAGTATTTTTGCAGTCTATCACACACTTCCATCTTTCAAGATGATCATGCAAGAAAACTGTCAATTCATTCCACCCACCACCCTCCCATAAGCCTGTTTGGTAAATGAAAATTAGACCAAAAAAATGGTTGCCACTCTCCTTGGTATTTTATACAACAGAGGTAAAATACATATTATCTGTTCTTTAATTTAAATTGCAAGATAAAACCCACTATGATCCCCTCACATATTGCCAAGTAGTTATTGCACAGCTATGTTTCAAACAAGCCCTACAGAACTGTAAGCCGCAACACCGATCCACTCATGGCTCAAAAGGAAGCCACAATACTATGCAACCAGCACAAACTTTGGAAAAATGGGGCTAATGGACATGTAAACTTTAAGAATTGTTGATATGAACTGAATTACAATCTAAGGCCTCCTTTTAAATGCACTATTTTCTAGCCAAAGGACCTGCCTATGATACTAGAAACCAGGCCTTTCATCTCTTTTCAGACTGGAGAGAGAGGAGGAAAAGAGCTTGAAAATACTTACCTCAACTTCCCAGAACAGTATCTGTTGAAGCTGGGCCAACATCCAGGAAAAAAAGAAAGGAGGATTCATTGGCCCAGAAGATAACAAGGAAAAAAGTGACTCCATAGTTGAATATTGGATACTCTTTTACAAGACAGTGAAGCAGTAATCTAAATAGCATCTATATCTAACTGATGTTTGCAGCGGTAGATAGGCTTAACTGGTGGTTATTCAGAATAGAAAACATCATTTAGATGAAGTGTTTCTATTTTGAAGCTGCACTTGCTAGAACTCAAAAATAATTTGGCCCCCAGAGATAATGAAGAACTAGTAGTAGGATAACAGACAGCTATTGTTGGGATGGGCAAACAATATCTACGTGACAGCAAGGAGTGAAAAAATAAACCATCTGTAGCTTTTAAATTGAGGTCTCTGTAATGAGACCTGTGCAACTCGGTCCAAAGTTTGCTACCACAGCACTTTGCTGTTTACTTTGCAAACTGAAAATGTTCCTCTCCTTTCCCCTACACAACAAATTTCATTTAATCTAAGAAAAAGCACTTTGTCCATGGCAGTGAAAGCTGAATCAAATGAATCATTTCATCTTTTAGGTATTTAAATGGGTCTTGTATTTAAAATAATTTCTATCAGTCTTTTACTTTCAACACCACAAACTACCTTTTATTTATCCTGATACAGACTCAAGAAATAAATTAGATTTGTCAGATAAAAATTTAATTTGTCAGCTTTACCTGTAATGCACTGAAACTGTCCATCTTCTCTTCTTATTGTAAATGCTTCCCCTGGGTTGACTTGCACAAGAATAACCTTAAAAATAAAAGAGTATTACAATGATTATAAGGGAATACATTATACAACTCTGGTACATGCAAAAGAAGTTTAACTGGGGGAAAAAAAAAACAAACAACTTTTTTTTCTGGTTAGTAAATACATTATTTTTCCTTCCACACTGCCTGCTGCCTTCATCCCACAGAGAAGTAGTGATAAGAGCAAGAACAAGTGCAGATTCTCAAACAAATGTTTTTCAAGGACCAAGCAGGGAAAAACAGCTGAGTAAAACAGGACCTGTATGAATTTTATTTTCTCAACTGCCTAACATAATTTAAAAGCTATTTGCACAGCCTAAATTCTTTCAACAAATCACATTAACTTCAACATTAATCAAACCATTAGATAAAGTTACAGAAGGAAGACTAAAAATTCCCACTGTTTGAATTTCCATCATAACCACTTAGCAAACAGTTTTCAGCTTAAGGGAAATAAAGTGTCCTTTCCTTCTTTACATGATCCAAGCACATTTGTACATTCATTGATGATAAAGCACTAGTAGAAGTCATGACAAAGTAAGAGGTGCAGAACATGAAATAGTGTGTATAGTTTTATCTGTGGAAAGCTGTTTATCCTAATTTTGTAAACCCATGAAATGCAGAATTGATAGTAAAGCAAACTTCTCAGCCAAAATAAACAGAGGAAGTCTGACATGTACCAAAGCAGAAGTCTGTTCCCATTTTAGACTCCTACATTCTCACATGAAACCTGTCTTTCTGTGAGAAAGTTTGTAACTTTGAACAACCTAACTAAATTTCTAAACAAAGCAAAAAAAAAACCCCCACCAACCCAGAAGAGCAGGTGCATTTCATTATTTCCTTTCTAGACACATCTTTATCCAGTCTTTGTTTTGTGTATCTAAATAGAATGCGTGTTCTCCTTGTGCAAATTTGGGACATGAATATTTATATAAACAACTCTTCAACATTATAGTAGCCTTCCAGTATCTGAAGGGGGCCTACAGGACGGCTGGGGAGGGACTATTTGCAAGGTCTTGCAATGACAGGACAAGGGGCAATGGGTTTAAAGTGGGAGAGGAGAGATTTAGACTGGATGTTAGGAGGAAGTTCTCTGCAGTGAGGGTGGTGAGACACTGGCACAGGTAGCCCAGGCACGTTGTGGATGTCCCCTCTCTGGAGGTGTTCAAGGCCAGGTTGGAGGAGGCCTTGAGTGAGCTGTACTAGTGGGAGGTGTCCCAGCCTATGGCAGGGGGTTGGAACTAGATGATCCTTGGGGTCCCTTCCAACCTTACCATGCTATGGTTCTATGATTACAGCAAAAAATTTGCTCTGATAAATTGCTAAAAGAAAATAAATTTGGTGTCATTTACAGAAAAGGAAAACAGGAAACATGAGTGTTACTCATGTTAGGAATACCAAAGAGACAAAAGGCAGAAATCCTATGAATTCTCTGTGACAATTACAAGTTCTAGCTTGAAACTTAGAACAGAATAAAAGTACCTAAAACATTCGCAGGAGCACACAAGAACATCTTTCCATCTCTTATTTGTGAGTTGGGATATCCACATTTGCCCAAGTCTTTTGGATGATATAGTATGGTCTGTCTCCTGGGAAGAGTCAGTCTTGCTGCAACTGATGTGTCAATGTGTACGATTTTCACCTCAATATTCTTGGTCTCCACCATATGAACTATGAGAAGCAGAAAAGCTGCAAGGCCCTTGAGTTTTAGGGCAATGGGTTGTACAATTACCTTGATTTCCACTTTTAAAGTAAGAGGGAATAGGGAGTGACTGGTATTTCTGCATTGTTCCAATTTTTTCCTGTGTGTGCCTGAGGTTGGTAACCTGGGTAATGCTGCCTTGGGAACCTGCCGGTTTTCTTCTTCCAGACCTGTGCTGCAGGGCATTGGAACAGACAGCTCCACCTAGCAGAGTGGATCTGAGCCCGGCCAATACAGATACTGGCCCAGCTGCAGCAAGTGGGCCAGTTCTTTCTTTTACAGCAGCTTCTACTGTGTGAGAATCTTCGTTGCTTACTTTCCTAGTTAGTTCAAGAAGAGAAAGGCTCAGCACACCAGCCACGGTGTAGCACAGTGAGAAGGGACACTGTTCAGCAGCGGCTGTGCCATGAGGCAACAGGTCTACTGATGCAGTCCAGCACTACTCTGGCACTCAGGATGTCATCAGATTTTCATATCTGAGAGGACATCTGACTTCCACTTAAAAGGGTGGGGAGGCTTGCCGACTTAATGTAGTTTAATGAGATACTCAGTTCCCAGGAAAAGGAAATAAAGCCTTTTTTGTCAATAGACTGTTAGTCTACGTGATGTCTGTGTATTTATTTCACTGGCTCCCACTTCCAGCCTTGCTTCTATGTTGTGCATCTGCATTTGTATTTCAAAACTGTTCCAAGACAGGCTGTATTTGTTGCCAAGTGTGTCAAAAGAGTCTGAATCGGAGCTGATTGAATTTCAGAAGTTTCAAGAACTGATGACTTCAAGAGCTTTGGGTAACTTGTGTCAATGTGACCAGCACTGGTTGCTAGATTAGCCTTACCACTGCTCAACCCCACGCAATAATCAATGCTTCAAAAAAGGAATTTTTGACATTTACCAAATCACCCTCAGCAGATGCAATGTAAAATTAAAAAATAAAAATATTTAAAGCCATGCACACAGATACAGACTGCTACCTTTCTGGTCAGAAGAGATATTACCAAAAGACACTCACCCAGAGGGATTCCCTCTTATCCAATAAAATTCTGCTGCATATAATCAAAGATGCATGAAGACTCCCTTCAAGAAAAAGGTAACATGGATCTTTCACAGAATCACATGTTAGCCAAATAAAATCCACAGGATGATTATTATTTATAGCTACTTTACGTCATTCTAAGTGGCTTAGTTCGGGCTTGCACATCTTAACTTCAACACAGTGCTTCACAAACCCTGACACCAGTACTTAGGAAAACCAAGGCCCTTTGTCTTTCACACTGAATATTCTAGACCTTGACCTCATTCCTCTTCTGGGCCAAATGGTCATGTCAGCTCATAATGAGTGAAAAGGTTTGGAAAAATCAGGTTCAGCCTCTTCTCCCATGCCTCCATCTTGCTTTACTCCCAGCATCTAAAAGCTTTGCTATCCAAAGCCCAACATGCATCATTCTGTCCCCAGATTTCTATTGTCTGGTCCTCCAAGATAACGACATAATCTGGAAAAAATCGTTAGTGATATCTCAGTCCCAGTGGGAGGCACCTTTAGACTTCAGACTTTAGTCACTTTTCAAATGAAGGACATGCAAGTGTTGGAGCAGGTCCAGAGGAGGTCATGAAGATGTTCAGAGGGTTGCAGCAGCTCTGCTATGAGGACAGGCCACAAGAGTTGGGGCTCTTCAGCCTAGAGAGGAGGAGGCTTTGAGGAAACCTTATTGTAGCCTTCCAGGATCTGAAGGGGGCCTACAGGAAGGCTGGGGAGGGACTATTGACAAGGTCTTGCAATGACAGGACAAGGGGCAATGGGTTTAAAGTGGCAGAGGGGAGATTTAGACTGGCTGTCAGGAGGAAGTTGTTTGCAGTGAGGGTGGTGAGACACTGGCACAGGTTGCCCAGGGAGGTTGTGGCTGCTCCCTCCCTGGAGGTGTCCGAGGCCAGGTTGGATGAGGCCTCGAGTGAGCTGTACTAGGGGGAGGTGTCTCTGCCTATGGCAGGGGGGTGGACCTAGATGATCCTTGAGGTCCCTTCCAACCTTACCATTCTATAATTCTATGAAATTTCATATTTTTCAATGGTATAGAATTGTTCTTCAAAAGATATTTTAAAAGATAAATCCAGATCAAATGAACAAAATGCTAAGTTTTATAGCAGTTTAATTAAATAGGCATGGATTCTTCTCAGCACAATATTAAAAGCAAAATCCTTCCCACAAACAGAATGGCTTTGCAAAAAGGGAATAGATTTCCTTAAAACCTTTTCTTAGCATAGAATAGTTAATTTTTTTCCTGATTTAAAACCATTTCACTGCTCATCCACTCTCAGTTCAAAATACGTACTCAGATTGGCAAAGATCAGCTTGCTAACAAAGCTGAAACATGCCACATGTTAGAAAACTCAGGTTTTTAAAAACACAGGCAGCTGCCTATGCCAAATAAAAGCATAAGAAATGTTCTCATTGTCTGGGTTAGCAGCACAGCTCAGCAGTCCATCCAACCCAGTGCTTTATCTCTAATATATATCAACTGAGATGCCGTTTAAGGGGCACAAGAGTGCCAGGCTAATTTCTGCAATCCATCTCTGTTATTGTCAGTTTGACTAAACTGAGTTCACTTACACTTTGAATTGCCTCCACAGCCTCCTATGGCTCCTGAAGCTCACTTTTTAGCCACTTTAAATCATCTCCTACTAGTTAAATGTTCCCTAGTTTCTGTGATATGGCATTTGCCAAGTACGGTTCTGTGTAAATTTCATTCACCTTGGCAACTTTCGCCTCTTTGTCCCCAGTCTGCAAACTGAGGGTTCCTTTCTCCTAGGAGAATTGCTTCATCCCCTCGAGCCTGTCAGTGGTACCTACACCCACATCTCTATTAGCGAAGTAAGCAGTGCTCAGGAGCATTCCCAGCTGCTGAACAGTCACCTGCAATGAAGAGCTATGCTAAGCAGTCCTGAGCACAACACGAGCCGATGCCAATGAGCAATCTTCTCCAGACAGTACCAGAAACTAATCCCGAGGCCAGGCAGTTTACACACAGACATTTTCATAGAATCACAGAATGGTAAGGTTGGAAGGCACCGCAAGGATCATCTAGTTCCCACCCCCTGCCATGGGCAGGGACATCTCCCACTAGTACAGCTCACTCAAGGCCTCATCCAACCTGGCCTTGAACACCTCCAGGGAGGGAGCAGCCACAACCTCCCTGAGCAATCTATTCCAGTGTCTCACCAGCTTTACTGTAAAGAACTTCTTCCTAACATCAAGTTTAAATCTCCCCTCTGCCAGTTTAAACCCATTTTCTCAAAGAAAAGGTAGTTTACTAAAAGCGACTTGCTTCATGACACTTAGCCTCAGTTTCCAGGGACATTCTTGACCACACTTAAATTACTAATATATAAACAATTCCCAACAGTAGTCTGAAGAGCAATTATTCTGTTTTGCCTTTTTGAAGGACTAGTTAAAGGAAAGATCTTAATTAGCTTTGAAAAATCTATTCTTTACCTTAAATCACAATGTGAACTGGTCTTATATAATAAATACACTCTTCAAATATAATAATTCTATATAAAATATTATATTATTTCTTTCCCCAAAGAATTCCTAATCAATATATAATTTTATCATAGCTCAACTAATATAATCATTGTACACAGAGACATGCAATATTAACTTGGACATACTACTATCAACAGTTAAATTATCAATAATGATAATTTAACACAAATTGACACTTCAAGATCTTATATACAGAATCATAGAATGGTAAGGTTGGAAGGGACCTCAAGGATCATCTAGTTCCAACCCCCTGCCATAGGCAGGGATACCTCCCCCTAGTACAGCTCACTCAAAGCCTCATCCAGCCTTGCCTTGAACACCTCTAGGGAGGGAGCAGCCACAACCTCCCTGGGCAACCTGCGCCAGTGTCTCACCACCCTCACTGGAAAGAACTTCCTCCTATGATTTAGTTTTACTACATCAGTATGAGTAGGATGAGAAAGTATTCTGATTTATCATCTAAAGATTCTAAAGCAGTACAAACATTCAGAAAGAAGCAGCACAAACTGCTCAAGGGTTTTTTTTTACGTTTATTCATTAAACTCTTCACTATCTGCAAGAGTAACTACAGAATGTTTCTGTAGACTGAATCAGGAAATGATGTGAATGTTTCTCAAGTCTGTAGCTTATTTCTAAACGTTGAAGAAATGCTGTGGTAAAAACGGCTTCAGTTTAAAAAACAATAAAATTCTAAGTTGAGAAACAACAAAAAGGTAGAAGGGAGATCTGTGCAAGGCAGAGCTGCAGACACCCTGACTCAGAGGGCTGCTCCAAAATACGGGAATACTTCAGGCAAGATGTTAGCACTTATCTCCAGAAAGGTCTAGAAGTAACTTCCATCAGCAAGCAGCAGTGGCTGCAGAAGCAAAAATAAAGTTCTTAAAGGTATTTTGCTCTGCTAGTACACTCACAGCAACATCTTTTAACATCAGAATGGCAATGATACAAAATGTAGGTGATTTCTATCTAATTAATCCTTTTCTTTATAGATACAGAATACTTTCATAAGCAGCCTGACGTTTTGCTTGTAGCAGACAAATATGCAGCTTAAGACATTTCTTCATTGGAGCACAGTGAGAGACAGAATGGAATTTAAAATAAAGAGCTAGGTAATCCTGCTCTGAATATGTTTGCTTGTATACTAAGGCAAAAAAGCCCATTAACGCCACTGAAATAACTAAACCCGACCTTCATTCTGCTAATAAGCAACACTCTTCTATAAGCATCTCTACTTGCATGTCCATCCTTCTAAAGGTAGTGATGTATCAGGTTTCAAGAGAATTTCAGCTAGCTGATGGGAAAAGGAAGGCGGCATTAGACTTGTGGTACGGTCACAAACAAGTATTTGCAAGCAACAAGCAGGAAAATGCTTTCCGACTGCTCTCAGTCACAAAAACTTAAACTACAAAGAGGCCTGCACAAGCCATGACTGTACTCCATCAGGTGGTTAGTAGGCCAGTCCATGTTCACCAAGCACCAATCCCCAAACCTGAGAACAGGGAAACAACAAAAAGCTTAGGACTTGTCCACAAGCACGTTCTGCTGTTTCCATAGCAGAAACTGTAAAAGCCATTAAAACAGATCCAAACTATCCTCATGAAGGAGGAAAAAAGAAAAAAAAAAAAGTAAAATCTGAAATAAGCCAAATTGCTCAAAAAAACTAACTGCATTAAAGATGTCTCATAGCAAGTTTGACACATTTTTCTTATCCTGCTGTGATGGTTTGGGAGTTCCCTGTCCCCCCCACACTTTGTGAAATGACCCAGACTAGAACTCAGCTGGCTGGAAGTTAAGGACTGAAGTTCTATTTACAGCTTAGCACAATGTACAAGCAGAGATATACACAATAGACAGGAATAGTTACGGAAATACACAAGGTAANTAAAATATTCCAATTAGCCTCAAACCAGCACACCTCCTCACGTGTAAAAGCAGCTTTCAGAATAAAGCTTAAAATACTAAGGAACATGGTCTTACTCCCCAAAGACACAAGCATACACATGACATAGCCAGCCAAAAAAAAAAAGATAATTGCCTCAAAAATATTTTGCCACTTCTATCAAATATGTATCCAGTAGATCTGTAAGGCAAGAGATTCTATTTGGGAAAAAAAAAAAAAAAACAACAAAACAATCATAAGTAAACTGTTATTGCTAATATACCATATATGTAGAGATGCTATTTTTAATTTATTGTTTAGGTTCTAGAAGTTTAAATTTAGTCTTCGGCTACCAAAAAAGCCCAAACAACAAATTAGTGTGTCTAGAAGAATATTAGCTGTTCTTTCACAGAAGCACAAAACAGAACACATCCAGAACTAAGCCAGCTGCAAACTTTCTCTTCTACCCTGCCCTACGAAGTTACGAGGATCAAATTTGAATAAGGTTTATGGAAGAGAGTCTAGCTTATCCTTACCACATAAGGATAGCCTTAAGTGTCACACATTTTACAGCCACAGCTCAAACAATACCATGGGAGTGACTGAAATACCATTTCTAATGCTAAGCCAGCACAAGTAGCAGGATACTCAATTTGGATAACAGTAAAGTTATGTTTCCAAGTTTGGCACACATATCCACATTTCCAGATCTTTTGCAGTAGGTAACAAATTGTTTTGGCCAAATAAATGCCTTTATACCTAAAAGCTTCTCTGGGTAGAATTTATTACCTACTGAATGTACAATATAATTTAAAAATACTTAGTTTTCTTAATACCTGTGGCTTTATTTCTAACCAGCTGAAAGACTGAAACTATCATTTTAGAGTTACTGGGATGTGAGAGAGGTATTTTTTGTATTCACATTAAAGAAATATCTATAGACATCAAGCACTCTCTCCCTCCAAAATATCTTCATCTCAAACACATCCTTCAGTGTCAAGGACTATCAGTCTTCTGAAGGGGAAATAAAAAAGAAGAAAAAAAAGATTACATTTTTAATCCTGACTGAGGCTAAAGAAACTGAGATATTTTGTGTCATGTGTGAAATTGTGGGATAAGCCTATGTGAGAACTGGCACTCTGTTCTTTGCCACCAAGGCAAGAAAACTGAAGGAATCAATTGAATTTCAGTGTAAAGGGATATTTGGACTCCTTCCCTCTCCCCAGACATCTCCCACCTCACACTGAAGGAGAAAGGAACTGAACAGGTTACTTGATATCTTCCTCTAAAAGTATTCAGATAGGGTTTGTGAATGTACATATTTTTCCAGAATAAGTGAAAACTGGTGCAAATTTTCCAACCAAGTTAAAAGCCTCTGAATATACCTAACAAGAACACTAATACTACTGAATAGATCATAACAACAACCAAACCTGCAATCCTTTAGCAGACTTGTAGTGTGGCTTATCTATTAAAATATTAATCTACTAAAATCTATTAAAAATACTGGAAAACATGAGGAAGGAAGGGAGGAAGGAAGGAAGGGAAAAGGTGTGTATGGGGGAAAGCTAAAACATGGTACATTAATTTTCTCTATTCCTGAAACCATATAGAAAGTGAAGAAATAAGAGAATGTTATATTACAACTGTGGTTAAAACATACTGAAATAACGCAGTGAAGAGATTGTTTATGAACAAAAAGAAATAGTAAAGATTGGAGCAAACCAGTACTACTGAAAAGCAGTAAAATAGTTCTGGTTTTTGTTTGGTTTTTGGTTTGTTTTCTCTCATTCTAAAATGGTTTTGGGGCACGCATATGCTTTTGGGGGGTTGTAGAGTGTTTTGCTTTTTACCTCCAAAGAAACTTCCTAGAAACCAAGAAGGTAAAGTGTTCCAAAATGATGGACATCTGAAACCACAATTCAAAGAGAATCGAATCACAATCCTTTTCTATATTATGCAGAAGCAATATTCTTCTCTGAGATGTTTTACTAGGAAAAAGACAAGAGCTTCAGGGTTGAGACTGAGGTTTGGGGTTTTTTTTTGTTTGTTTTCTTATTAATCTGAATACATTTGTATTTAGCATTATATGGTTATAGATGCTGAGTTAGTAACAAGTGATTTTCAGCAAAAATCATAAATAATGGAAAAACTTGACCAAAATCACATTTCTAAGTGCACCAGTATCAACATAAAAGAGAGACAGCAGTGGTCTGTCTAAAAAACACTGCAACTAAAATCAGCTCAGCAGTCGTGATGAGAAGTATTTTTAGGTAAAAGAACAAATATAAATTCACTTTTTAACATTTTATAAATTCAGGAAAAATACTGTAGCTAACACTCTTGGTCATTCTGACTTCAAAAATGTTTAAAACGCTGAACTAAATCTATTAAGAGGGCGGTACAGCCAAGACCTCTGTAAGATGTACACTGTATCTTTAACAGTCTGTCTGCAACAAGATTAAAACCCGTGTGTTTCTGCAGAAGGGTGAATACAATACAACACAACTTCCAGGCAGAGGCACATTTATGCTCTGTCATTAGGGCACATATTCAGAACAGTTAACAGTTTTCTCCACTAATAGCTCCAATCAAGATGTTAATTAGTCACATGCTTTATCTTCTAACCATTTCAAAAGCCTTAACACTTTGACTTACTGTTGCTCGCATCCTTTTATTTCTCTCATTCAACTGGTGCTACCACAGTGACAAAGGATGAAGGAAGATTCAACAGTCACCACTCCGGCTGCTCCGATCTGTTCCATTCACTTAATACTGAGGTAATCTTCGGTGTTGTGTCGAGCAGTGCCTCCCGTCCCCCCCTACTTCTTTTAACAGGCCACTCCAACCTAAACCCCACGCCAGAGTATCTCCCTTTACCTTCCGCTATAGCTGTGCATCCACAAAGCATGTGGAAGCAGGATGCGAAAGGTAGGATCAATTAACAATATAGTCAGCAATACCTACCTCAAGCTTTCCTTCCTATCAAATTAGCCAACGTACAGTGAGCTTCCTGCTGTACACGAATGTATCATGTCACCATAGCAACTAAATCAACAAATAGCTGCTGCAGCATCTGCTTCTGGATCATCTAACGTCAGTCAACAGAAGGTTCGGGTTTAAGAGAACAAAGCTTCCAAATATATCCCATTTTATAACTGTATTTTTAATTTAGCCTCCTGATTCCCAGACAGGATATACTAGCTTAGAATAAACCAACTTCAGACCTTACAGCTGAATCTATGATGCAGCTCATGGCTTCAGTTTGCAAATAAGCCNAAAAAAAAAAAAAAAAAAAAAAAAAAAAAAAAAAAAAAAAAAAAAAAGAAAAAAAAAAAAAAAAAAAAAAAAAGGGGGGGGGGGGGGGGGAGGAGATAGAAAGCACTTTACAAGAGAGAAAAAAAAAAAGGTACAGTACAGAAATAATCAACTGATTCTACTACACTTTCTTAAATACTGTTCATTTATTAGAAGTGCATTTCCCTATTTTGCTTTGTAACTTACATATATCTCTGCCCAACATAATACTATAGAGAGAAATAACCTTTTATTACATACTAATATGTAGGATATTTCAGATGGCTGACAAAGAGGTTTCCCTTCATTAGTCTGCACTTAAAACCCAAACTGAAAACACAGTATCATACAACAGTTTGGGTTGGAAGGGAACTTAAAGATCATCTCCTTACCATTCTAACATAGGCAGGCACACCTTCCACTAGCCCAGGCTGCTCAAAGCCTCATCCAACCCTGGCCCTGAACACCTCCAGGGAGGGAGCACTCATGACACCTCTTCTCTGGGCACCCTATTTCAGTGTCTCACTACCCACACTGTAAAGAATTTCTTCCTAATACCTAGTCTAGATCTACCATCTTCAAGCTTCAGTTCATTCCCCCTCATCCCATCACTACAAGTCCCTTCCTGGCTCTCTTGTACGCCCTTTAAGCTGGAAGGCCGCTATAAGGTCTCCCTGGAGTCTTAGATTCTCTGAGCTGAACAGCCCCAACTCTTGGAGCTTGTCCCTGTAGAGAAGATGCTCCACCACTCTGGTCATCTTTGGGGTCTTCCTTTGGACCACCTCCAGTATGCTGGGGTGTCTCAAGAGCAGAACAGAGTGGGAAAATCACCTCCCTTGTCCTGTTGGTCACACACCCAATAGCAGTTCCTGGCAATCTCACATCTATGGTCTTTGATGCCAACAATGAGAATGTGGATTCTCATCTGTGGAAAAAAAACTACATGGGGCAAAACATGCATCCCTCCCTTCTTTTGAGAAGTTACTTCACATACCACATGTGCATCACTCTGGTTTAAGTCCTAAGACATAGGCAGACAAGATATATGAAAAGTGTTTTGTATCAACTTGGTATCTGGAATGCAACAATATGAGATTACTGAATACATACTGCCCAAGGTATAAAAAAAAAAAAAATTAAAAATTAGTTCAGCAGTAATGTCTTCAAAGGTAAAAAGCAAATGTATACACACACATACTTTTATATAAAAGGACTCAAGCCTGCAACCTGTTTGCAACAAAGAAATATTAATTTTATGCTATTTTAGCTTCAAGTCTGATTCCTAATGTTTGACCAGCATGATTTTTTTTACCAAGTAAAAGCTTTCTAGGCACAAGGTGTCAGTTGTTCATATACTATATAATTTTATTACTGAAAACATTTACCTGCATTTCAAAGCAGCTCTTTACCTACGTGCCTGTGAAACAAGTAAAATGAGACAGAGTCTAGCTGGAGCCCTGTAACTAGTGGATCTCCCCAGGGGGTGGTACTGGGACCAGTATTATTCAGTGTATTCATTTATGACCTGGATGAGGGCATGGAGTGCACCATCAGTGAGTTTGCTGATGGCACCAAGCTGGGTAGAGTGGCTGCCACACCAGAGTGTTGTGCTGCCATTCAGAGAGACTTAGACAGGCTGGAGAGCTGGGCAGAGAGAAATTTAATGAAGTTCCACAGGGGCAAGTGTAGAGTTGTGCACCTGGGAAAGAACAACCCCAGGTACAGTATAGGCTGGGGACTGACCTGCTGGTGAGCAGTGTATGGGAAAGGGACCTTCGAGGCTGGCAGATGGAAGGATGATCATGAGCCA
>VWYK01047291.1:10828-22556 GCA_013399775.1 Semnornis frantzii
TCGGCTGAGGTCTCTCCAGCAGGTTCAAGAGGGGCAGGATCTCCTCTCTCCACCTCTGCCCACACTGCTTTGGATGAGGTCTCCCCAGAGCAGAGCAGAGGGGCAGGATCTCCTCTCTCCACCTCTGCCCACACTGCTTTGGATGAGGTCTCCCCAGGGCAGAGCAGAGGGGCAGGATCTCCTCTCTCCAGCTCTGCCCACACTGCTTTGGATGCAGCCCAGCCTGCCCTTGGCCTTCTGGGCTGGCACTGCCCACTGCTGGCTCCTGCCCAGCTTTGATGTGCTGCTCTCAGCATCCTTCTCACAGTGAACATTTATCCAGCTGCATTCTGGGTCCTTCCCTCAGAGGTGGTTCCCTCACTACTCACCCACAGCACGTTCAGGGCACTTCTGAACTCCAGGAGTCCCTCCTGACTATCCATGTGGTGCCCACTGAGTGCAGCTCTCTGATTTGCTTCCCTTCTTTGCTTTCTTCATGTCCCTCCTTTTAAATCAGAGGCCCTGACTGCTCCAGACCTGCTTTGGGTTTGCTCCAAATGGAATGGAAATTCACTGACACTGACCTGATCCTCCTCCCCTGGGCTGTCTTCTGCAGCTGCCCTCCTGTGCTTGCCAAGCCAGGTCCTGCTGTGGCCAGATGTGTGATCACAGCAGGCTGTGAGCTCAGGGCACACCTCTGAGGGCTGCAGCAGGCAGCAGTCACATCACAGCAGCCACAGGTGCTGAGCTGGACTCACAGCATCCCTGACCTGGTGCCCATCCCTGGGCTGTCTTCTGCAGCTGCCCTCTTGTGCTTGCACTGCCTTTAGACTCAGCCTCCAGGGCAGCCCAACCCAGTGCCTGGCAGAACCTTCTGGAGTGCTTGCAGGACTCTTGGCAGCTCTCCAGGGACATTTCTCAGGGCATTTGTTTGCCATCCCTGCCTGGGCAGTGGAGCTTTGTCATGGGGATGTGTCCTGAGGACAGTTTGTCCTTCTCATGCTGTGGGAGAAGGTTGGCATCCTGCTCAGGTGGAGCCCCAGGGCCTCAGCACAGGCAGCTCTCCACAGAGCCATGAAGTGTTTGGGCTGGCAAAGCCCTCACAGATCATCCAATGCAACCTTCAACCCTGCCCCACCATGGCCACTGAGCCCTGGCCACAAGTGCCATGGCCACAGGGTTCTGGGACACCTGCAGGCATGGGCACTGCACCACCTCCCTGGGCAGCCTCTACCAGTCCCTGACCACTCCTGCACCAAAGACATTTTTCCTCCTCTCCAACCTAACCTTCCCCTGGCACAATTTCAGGCTCCTTAGCACTGCACTGGCATTCATCACAGACTCACAGAACCATGCAATGGTTTGGCTTGGAAGGCAGCTCCAAAGCTCCTCCAGCCCAACCCCTGCACCCAGCAGGGACATCTCCACCAGAGCAGGTTGCCCACAGCCCTCCCCTGGCACAGTTTCCTCTCCTCTCAGCTGGCAGCAGGCAGCAGAAGCCTCTTTGCCTTCCCCAGAGGGCTGTGGCAGAGCAGGGACATTTATCTTCCTTTGTGTGTGTCTGCAGCTAACCAAGTTGTGACCCTCTGATGCTTCCCCTCCCCAGACCTTTGTTTCTCTGTTGGCTGTGATCCATCTCCTGTGGTTGCTGGTCCCAGTCCCCCCCCTGCTGTGTTTGTCCCCCCTCAGCAGCCATTGCCACCCCAGCTCCTGGGGCTGCTCCGTGCTGTGCCCCTGGCATTTGTCAGCTCCTTCACCCTTGCTCCCTGCAGGCTGTGCCCACTGCAGCTGCCACAGGGCACCCGAGCTGGGCCAGCTGGAGGGGCCAGCTGGGAGCTCTGGTGGCCTACATGGGCAGGCAGGGCTGGTGGCTGAGCTCTTCAATGCTTCCAGCTGACCACACCACATCCAGATGGGTCTGGCACCCACGGGTGGCTTGCCTGCTGCTGTCCCCATCGTGTGAGCACTTCCATTCTGTGTCCACCCACCCTGAGCCTGCCTGTGCAGCCCTTGGCCAGCTGCACAGAGGCATCTCACAACACCTCAGCTGCCTCCTGCAGAGAGCCCCCTGGCTGGGAAGCATCTGGAGAGGAGCAGCAGCAGCAGCAGCTGGGGCACTTGGGGGGTCCTTTAGGAGCAAGACTGAACACCTGAGCAAGTGTAATGAGGTGGCAGCAGATGGCACCGAGCGAGCCTTGGTCATCGTGCAGGGGCTGCCTGCAGGGCATCCAAGGGTTCCCTGTGCCTGGAAGGTGAAGAATGGGGAGGAGCAGGAATTGTGCAGGGTGAGCCAGGGGGTCGAAGGAGGAGGAGGAGTAGGATGGAGGCAGTCAGAGGTGATACCTGGGGTGAAATGTGGCAAAATGTGGCTCAGGTCTCTGGGTTGCTCTGCGCAGCTCCGGACGCTGAGCACTGAGGGCTGCTGGATGCCCTTTGGACAGGCTGTGCCCAGGCTGGTGGCACAGGGGAGGCTGGAGTGAGTCTGGCAGGCCTGGGGTTGCCAGCAAGGCTGCACTCTAAAGAGGGCTTCTTCTCTTTTCCTAGACAGAAGCAGCTCCTTAGACGGCTCTCTGCAGGGACCAGCCCGGGGTGCCAAGCGCTATTCCCAAGAGTCCCCTCCATACACTGCTCCTCTCTCCCCCAAGTTACCAAAGAGTGACCGACACCCCCTGGAAGGTGAGCACCCTGCCCTCTGCCCACAGCTGCCCTGCACAGAGCCCCCTGATGGGCACAGCAGGGCTGGGCCTGCCCTGCCCCCCGAGCCGTGCTCCGGCAGCCTGCTTTGCTTGCCTCAGGCCCGGCTCAGGCTCGATGTGTTACAGAGAAGGGAAGAAGCCACTGGGTGCCAAGGCAGGGCTCCAGGGGGCTGTGTGAGGCATGTGGAACACAGGGGGCAGAGGCACAGCTCGGTGGGCTTGGAAGGGACCTCCAGAGATCAGCCAGCCCAAGCCCCTGCCAGAGCAGCATCACCCAGGGCAGGGCACACAGTTGGAAGGCTCCAGAGGAGACTCCACAGCCTCTCTGGGCAGCCTGCTCCAGGGCTCTGCCACCCTCAGAAGCAAGAAATTCCTTCCCCTGTTTAGCTGGAACTTGTGTGTGCAGGTTTGTGCTCATTGCCTCTTGTGCTGTCACTGAGGAGCTCTGAGAAGAGTCTGGCCCCATCCTCCTGGCACCCACCCTCAGGTGTTGGTGAGCACTGATCAGATCCCTCTCAGCCTCCTCCTCTGCAGCCTCCCCAGCCCCAGCTCTCAGCCTGTGCCCATGCCAGAGCTGTTCCAGTGCCCTCAGCATCTCAGTGGCCCTGTGCTGGGCTCTCTCCAGTAGCTCTTTGTTCTTCTTGAGCTGGGGAGCCCTTGAGCCCCCATCTGGGGTTCACCACCCACACTTTAGCTTCCCTTGCTCTGTGTGGTGTCAGCCATCACAGAGCTGCCCACTTGCTGCAGTCCATCTTCCCCCAGGCTTTCCCCTGCTGCTTTGCTGCAGTGTGTTGGACAGATGCTGCTGTGCATTGGACAGCCAGGAACTTGCTGCCCCTGCCCAGGACCTCTCCTTGTCCTCCCTAAAGAGCAGGAAGGGTTAAAGCAGCTCAGCTCACCCAAACCAGCCCTGCCCCCTGCAGCACTGCTGCAGCTGAGCTGTGCCACGGCCTCAGAAGCAGCCACAGAGGTGTTCCCTTTGCTGCTGCTCCATCAGCAGCTGGCAGGGGTCCTGCAGGGGGTCCAGGAGGCTGGAGGACTACCCAAGCCTGGGCAGGACTCTTCCAGAGCTACAGTTCCACCTCTCCCTTTGTTATGAGGCTCAGACATCCCATAATGCCAGCTGGAGACTGAAGCCTTTTCGTGCATTGATGGTGGAGTCTGCCCAGGAGTCAGTCTGAAGCCTCTGGCATCTGCCAGGAGAGCTGCTGGAGGCTCTGGGGTCAGTGCCCTGTGCTCTCTGCTGTCCCTGCCACTCACCCTTGCCCTGCCCTTGCTGCCTCTGCTGGGCTGGGCTGGGCTGGCTGGTGCCAGGTTTGAGGGCAGAGCCTTCTGCAGCCTGAGCTGTGCCTGTGCTCCTGGGCATCACCGACCTGCAGCTGAGCCCAGCTGGGCTGAGCCAGCTGGCACCTGGGCATGGCACCACACTGCAGCTGTGGCACACAGCTGAGGAGCCAGCTGGCACCTGGGCATGGCACCACACTGCAGCTGTGGCACACAGCTCAGGAGCCAGCTGGCACCTGGGCTGTCTCTTGCATGGCACCACTGACAAGGCAGAACTGGCTCCCTGGTCAAGTTCTGCCCTCTGGGTGCCCATCCTCGAGATCTCCTCCTCATCACTGTCCTCTCCTGCATCAAGCACTGCACTCAGTGAGCCAAGGGGATGCCAGCTCCTGAGGCAAAGCCTGTCCCCTCCTCCCCCTGCAGTGTGCCAGGCAGTGCTCAGCCTGCTGGCAAAGCTCTGCTGTGCCCCGGGGTGCCTGGCCTAGGTGGGGAATGCTGTCACACTCTGCGTGGTCAGGGAAGGGAGAAGGCTTCTCTGGCAGCTGGTCCCGAGGAGGAGCCCACAGTGGGCTTGATCCTTAGGCTGCTTTAGAGTCTGCTCAGTTACCTCTTGCCCTTGGAGTGGGTCACAGAACATGGAATGGTTTGGGCCTGGAAAGGACCTCAGAGCTCAGCTGCTGCAACCTCCCTGCCTTGGGCAGGGACAGCTCTCAGCCAGACTCAGCTGCTCAGGGCCTCACCCAGCCTGGCCTTGCACAGCCCCAGCAAGGAGGCAGCCACAGCCTCCCTGGGCAGCCTGTGCCAGTCTCACCACCCTCACACCACAGAAGTTCTTCCTCAGTTCCACTCTCACCCTGCTCTGCCTCAGCTCCAAACCATTCCCCCTGGCCTGGCTCAGACCCCCTCAGCAAAAGTCTCTCTGCAGCCTTCCTGCAGGATCCCTTCAGGCAGCAGCTCTGAGGTCCCCCTGGAGCCTTCTCCTCTGCAGGCTGTACCCCCCCAGCTCCCTCAGCTGTGCTCACAGAGAGCTGCTGCAGCCCTGGCAGCATCTTTGTGGCCTGCCCAGGACAGTGCAGGCTCTGGGGTGTGAGTGCAGAGCAGTGAGCAGAGGCTGAGCTTCCCGTGGGGATGCTGGTCCTGTTGGGGTGGGAAGTTCTGCAGCAGCTTGGTCTCCTGTCCTGGGCCCAGGCAGGGGCTGTACAGGGCAGAGAGCAAGGAGATGCAGTTCTGAATCTCCCTCCTGCAGCTGAGAGCCTCCTCAGCCTCCTGCAGGATGTGGCAGCCCCAGCAAGGCTGTTTGCATCTCAGGAGGTGTTTGAAGAACAGGAGGCTGCAGCTGGCAGCTCTGCAATGTCTCTGGGGCTGCCCCCAGGGCTCCTTGCAGCTCCCCAGCAGAGCAGGCTCTGGCTGCAGCAGGGTGGCACAGTGCTACCTGCACAGCTTCCAGTTTGCCAGGCTGGAGGCAGTGGGTGGCAGTGAGAAGTCCTCACTTGCTTTGGCAGGAAGGCAGAAGGGTGAGGAGGGGAATGGCTCTGTGCATCCTCCTCTGGCATCCAGGGGCTGTCACTCAGCTCCTGCTGAGCAGCTGCAGTGCCAGCAGGGTGCCAGCACTGTCCTGCAGGGGCTGGCACTCGGTGGGAGCAGTGAGAGTTTGCAGTGGGAATCAGAGTTCTGCCCTGGCACTCAATCAGCCCCTGAAGCCACAGCACTGTGTGTGGAGCTGCCCCCTGCCTCTGCAGCCCCGATGGGGGCAGGTCCTTCTGCAGGGCTCTCAGCACAGAGCTGGGCAGGGGAATGAACCACCTGTGGTGAGGCTGCTGGGCAGTGGCTGTGCCCAGGCACAGCTGTGCCCTGCCACCTGCAGAGCTGCTGTCTTGTGCCACAGGTGATGCCCAGGCCTGGTGCTCGCTCTCCTCTTACACCAACGGCAGCAGCACTGAGCTTGGAAGAGACCCTGGGGCTCAGCCCCTGCCCCAGAGCTCAGCCACCAGCACCACCCCAGGGCCCTCAGCACCACCCCAGGGCCCTCAGCACCACCCCCACACACCTTGGAGACCACTCTGAGGCTGGGGACTGCACTGCCTCCCTGGGCAGGCTGTGCCAGTGCCTGAGAAGCCTTGCTGGGAAGAAATGTTTCCTGATAGCCACCCTGAGCCTTCTTTCCCTCTCCCAGCCCTGCAGGTGTCCCCCACCTGAGCAGTTCTCTCTGTTTAATGAGATCCCTTGCACTGACCCTAAGGAGCCTCCAGCTCTGCTGCAGCACTCATAGCCCAGCCAGGCCCTCACCACTGCACAGGCAGAGCCCTCAGGGGCTGCAGGCAGTCCCAGGCAAAGCCAGGTCCTGCTGCCCCTCGTGTGGCCAGATGTGTGATCACATCTGTGAGCTCAGGGCACACCTCTGAGCTGGACTCAGCCCTTCCAGTCTGCTTTGAATCTCTTTCAGTGATGCTGCCAATTCTTGCCCCAGGATGCTGTCACCCACCTGTTGGTGCATCCCATCTGCTGCCACCAGGCCAGCTGCTGCACATGCCAACCTGTGACCAAAAACCCAAAGCCCTGCCAGCAACACCAGACTTGCAGGCAGGAATTTGCCTGCTGACTCCCTCCTCAATCCCTGCAGCTGGAGGGCTGGAAGAGAACAGGGTTTGTGCTCTTCACCCCTTAGCCAGAGGCCCCAAGGCCCTGAAGTTTTTTGTCAAGTCCATGCCCTGGGCTGCAGGGGGAGAGCAGAGCTCCCTGTGGAGTGACTCTGGTCTGCACATTGAGCCCTCTGCCCACTCACAGTTAGCCAGAACACTGCCCTGTTTGGGTTCTTCTCATGGAACCACTTTTGATGTGCACAGCATCCCTGGCCTGATCTCCTCCCCTGGGCTGTCTTCTGCAGCTGCCCTCCTGTGCTTGCCAAGCCAGGTCCTGCTGTGGCCAGATGTGTGATCACAGCAGGCTGTGAGCTCAGGGCACACCTCTGAGGGCTGCAGCAGGCAGCAGTCACATCACAGCAGCCACAGGTGCTGAGCTGGACTCACAGCATCCCTGACCTGGTGCCCATCCCTGGGCTGTCTTCTGCAGCTGCCCTCCTGTGCTTGCACTGCCTTTAGACTCAGCCTCCAGGGTAGCCCAACCCAGTGCCTGGCAGAACCTTCTGGAGTGCTTGCAGGACTCTTGGCAGCTCTCCAGGGACATTTCTCAGGGCATTTGTTTGCCATTCCTGCCTGGGCAGTGGAGCTTTGTCATGGGGATGTGTCCTGAGGACAGTTTGTCCTTCTCATGCTGTGGCAGAAGGTTGGCATCCTGCTCAGGTGGAGCCCCAGGGCCTCAGCACAGGCAGCTCTCCACAGAGCCATGAAGTGTTTGGGCTGGCAAAGCCCTCACAGATCATCCAATGCAACCTTCAACCCTGCCCCACCATGGCCACTGAGCCCTGGCCACAAGTGCCATGGCCACAGGGTTCTGGGACACCTGCAGGCATGGGCACTGCACCACCTCCCTGGGCAGCCTCTGCCAGTCCCTGACCACTCCTGCACCAAAGACATTTTTCCTCCTCTCCAACCTAACCTTCCCCTGGCACAATTTCAGGCTCCTTAGCACTGCACTGGCATTCATCACAGACTCACAGAACCATGCAATGGTTTGGCTTGGAAGGCAGCTCCAGAGCTCCTCCAGCCCAAGCCCTGCACCCAGCAGGGACATCTCCACCAGAGCAGGTTGCCCACAGCCCTGCCCAGCCTCACCTTGAACATCTCCAGCCATGGAGCCTCAGCCACTTCCCTGGGCACCCTGTGGCAGTGCTCCAGCAGCCTCCTGCTGCAGAACTTGTTCCTCACAGCCAATCTCAATCTGCTCTGCTCTCATCCCAAACCATTGCCCTGCTCCTGTCCCTGCAGGCCTTTGGGCACAGTCCCTCTGCAGCCTGCTTGTGGCTCCTTCAGGCACTGTGCAGGTTGCCTCTGAACCTCTCAAGTGCCACTGACTGAGCTCAGAAATTCCTTCTGCTGCCACAGATCCTCTCTGAGCTCTGGGACTTTCACAGGCAGGCAGAGACTCCTGTTTGCCTGCCCCAGCAGATCTTGGGCAAGTGTCCCAGGGCTGCCTGGCACACTGAAGCTGTGTGCCAGCTTCAGAGGGTGCTGTCTCTCTTTGGAGGGTGGAGGTGGTCAGCACAGAGCTGTTCCTGTGCCTGCAGTCACTGCTGCAGAGCATCAGGGCAGAGAGCTGTGCCCACTGCCCCCCCTCTGCCTCTGCACTTCCCTGTGAGTCAAACTTCTCTTTGCACAGGTCACAGAGAGGGTTGGAAGGGGCCTTAAGGATCATCCAGTCCCAAGCCCCTGCCGCGGGCAGGGACACCTCTCACTAGCCCAGGCTGCTCAGGGCTTCCTCCAAGCTGACTTTGAACAGTTCCAGGCTTGGAACCTCCACAGCTTCTCTGGGCAACCTGTCCCAGTGCCTCATCACCCTCGTGGGGAAGAATTTCTTCCTAATGGCCAATCTAAATCCAGCCTCTCCCAGCTCAAAGCCATTGTCCTCATCCTGCCACTCCCAGCCCTTCTCCAAAGCCCCTTCCCAGCTCTCCTGCAGCCCCTTCAGGTACTGGAAGGCTGCTCTGAGGTCTACCTGGAGCCTTCTCTTCTCCAGGCTGCACAGCCCCAACTCTCCCAGCCTGTGATGTGCAGTGGGAGGTGGTTTAAAGAGTTTTAAGCAGAAGTGTCCTGTTGGATACTTGCTGTGAAGAAGCTCCTGTGGAGTGCCACTGATGCCAGTGGCATCCCCTGTGTGGATCTGTCTGAGCCTGAGCCAGGGAATCTGCATGCTGCCAGCTCAGCACTGGGTTTGCATCCAGTCCTGTGCTGCAGGTGCCATGGGAAGGTGGTGTGGGAGTGAGGGAGGCCTGCAGAGCTGGTCAGGAAGCCAAGTCAGGAAGCCACAGGGGAAGGTGGTGCCAGAGGGGCAGCACACAGCACAGGGCAGCAGGGCAAGAGCTGTCCTCACAGCTGCACTGAGGCTTGCAGGCTGTGCTGCTGCCTGCTCAGGGCATCCCAGACACCTCGAGGCAGAAAAGTGCCTGGGAGGTGGAGGGTGGCAGTGCCACAGGCTCAGCCCTGCTCCCCTGGGTGCCCACCGGGCAGGCCAGAGGGATGGCTCCGTTCTGCAGCCTTGGGGGATGAGGCTGTGGCCTGGCTGCCTGCAGCTGAGCTCACCTCTGGGGGTCGAGCCAGAGCCAGCAGTCTGCCTCCAGAAGAGGTCGGTGGGGCCCAAGCTCTGCAGCACTTCAGGCTCTGGCAAGCTGCATGGAGCTTTGCTGGAGCATGGCAGCAGCAGCTGCAGCTTCTGGGGCTCAGGGGCTCAGCTCTGCCCCCCCACCACTGCCCCAGCTCAGCACAGCCTCCCTGTGCTGGCTCCTGCCCTGCTTGTGGTCTGGGAAGTCCCAGGGCAGAAGCCCAGGGCCTGGCTGGGCCAGTTCAGGTTTCCTCATCCTTGTCACCTTCTGTGGAGTGGCTGCAGCCCAGGACTGGGAGCTGCCCTCAGGCTCTGGCAGAGGAGCTGCAGCTCCCAGCCTCCAGTGCCCTGGCATCACCCCTGGCTGCAGGAGCTGCTTTCCTCTCTGCCTGCAAAGACTTGCCAGGTAGCTCAGAATAAAGGCCACAGGTGTTGGAGGAGGACCCATGAGACATCAGGGCCACTGGGCTGTGCCACAGTAAAATCTGCAAGCAGGTGGGCACAAGCAGGTGGGCACAGGGTGACAGCAAAGGGACATCCTGCTGGCTCAGCCAGTACCACCTATCACCCTGGAGAGCTGCTGCAGCCCCTCCATCCTCATCTTGCCACTGCCAGCTGAGGTGAGGAAGCCACTCTTACACTGTGCCCAGGGAGAGCTCTGCCCTGTCCTTCTTGGCATGTCCCAAGGTGGTAACCTTGGTGAGGGAATGAAACAAAGCTGTGGGGAGGTCAGGAGAGGTCCCCAGCATCTTGCTTTTGGGGCCGGAGGACCAGCAGGGTGTGAGAGCCTTGCCTGGCCATGCTGGTGCAGCTGAGCCTGCTGCTGCCTCCAGCTCCACACAGCTGCTGCCCCCCTGGCTGCAGCAGGCCTCTTAGCACATCCCCCACGGTGCCCAGTGCCTGGGCTGTGACCTTGCACACCAGTGCCAGTGCCGTGCAGCACTTGGGCCCTCGGGGAGCCTCCTCTGGCTGCTCAGGGCTGTGTGTGAGACCTGTGTCCACTGGCATGCAGCACAGGCAGCCCTCCACCCGCAGCCGCCGCCGAGGGGCCTCTGGAGGTGCTGAGCTGGTGAAGTGCAGGCTGGAGCTGGTGCTGGCATCAACAGGGTAGCTGTTCTCCAGTCTGGCTGCCAGCCCTTGTCACTGCTGACTCGTTGGACTGGCCTCTGCCAGGTGCCTGCCAGGCCTGCCCTGGCTCCCGTGCTGAGGAGGAGCCCCCGGGCAGTGTGGCCCTGCTGCCGTCTGGGCACTGCCCGGTGCCGTGGGGCTGCCTTCCGCCGCACTGACTGCAGCTTGCTGCGTTCCAGGTGAAACCTTTGTCCTGGGAGATGGCCTCCCAGGGCCCCTGGAGCCTCGCCTGGACCCCATGGACTCTGCCTTGAACTCTGTCCACACGTCCAGCCACGGCAGGAGCTGCAGAGACTTTGGCCTGCAGGGATACAGGCACCAGCAGCAACCCTCGAGCCTCAGCCAGGGCACAGCCTCTGCCCTGCGCAGGCTGAGCGCCGGGGGTAAGGGGCACCGAAGGGCTCTGCTGCCTCCAGCTGCACCTTTCCGACCTCAGCAAGTACCAGAGCCTGGCCCTGCTGTGGCACAGGGGCTCTGCAGCCCTGGCAGCAGGGCGGGTGGCAGCGCCAGAGGTGACGCTGGCAGGGTGGCTGCTGCGGAGCGGGCACTCGGCGGGCACAGAGTCGGAGGAGAGGAGGCAGGAGCTGAACTTGCCGGTGTGGGCAGGGGGCTGGCAGAGTCACCAACGAGGGGCTGAGTCCGTGAGGGTGGCTCAGGAGTGGGCAGGGAGCCCAGAGCTGGTTGGGAGCAGGGAGGGTGTGCCAGGGGCACTGCTCTGTGCAGAGCAGCAGAGGAGCTGCTGCCAGCCCTCCAGCAGCACCTGCCACACCCAGCTGCTGGCACAGGTTGCAGTTTTAAGGGCTTGGCATCACTAAAAGCCTCTGGGCAGCTCAGGGTGCTGCTGCCCTGACCCCTCTGCCCTGGTGCCCGTGTGTGCAGGCAGAGCTGAAGCCATGGGCATGGGGAGCAGGACTTGGCCGGGCTCAGGCCATGCTTCAAGGCAACAGCAGTGTCCCGCGTGGGCTGAGGGCATCAGGAGGTGCAGCTGATGGCGGCCGGAGCCTGCTCTGCTCTGTCCCACCTGTGCGGGGGAGCGAGGGCAGAAGCAGCGCCGGGGAGAGAGGTGGCAGAGGGGAACTGCTTCCTGCCGAGGTGGGAGAGCAGCAGCAGGTGGAGCAGATGGACAGGGAAGAGTGGGAGTGGGAATGGGAGTGGGAATGGGGAGGCAAACTCAGCTCAGGGCGGGCAGGGGAATTCAGGTGCAGAGTGAGGAAGAGGGCTGAGGGCTGAAGGCTGCCCCCGAAAGCAAGGCTGAGGAGAGAGAGCAGGAGGCTCCTGTGCTGCAGGAGGCTCTGGGGCATGGCTGCCACC
This sequence comes from Semnornis frantzii, assembly GCA_013399775.1. Lineage (NCBI taxonomy): Eukaryota > Metazoa > Chordata > Aves > Piciformes > Ramphastidae > Semnornis > Semnornis frantzii. Next base: position 22,441 of record VWYK01047291.1, read on the forward strand.
TGCCCTTTGCGCTGCCCCTGGTGGTGCTTCGGGAGGGGCAGCAGCAGTAGGTGAGCGGTGACGGCGCTGGGGGTGCCGCGGGCACCGCCCTGGGGGTGCAGGGGGCACGGCGCTGG
>VWYK01047298.1:0-18371 GCA_013399775.1 Semnornis frantzii
TTATTAACAATCTTCACTTGGATGGTAAAATTAATATAAATTATTAATTTTGCATCATTCTTAACAACTACCATATTTAATTTTATTCACCTTCTATTGTTATGGTATTTTTCTTGATATTTGAATTATTGAGGTGAGGAATTTTCGAATTAAATATCAGGTTTCAGCTTTGTTTTTGTCATCTTTTCAAAAATGTTCAGTTTTGAGGGCTATCTAAAAGTTTACTTGGACTAATTATAATGTAATCAGTGTTTAGAATGATACAAAGTTTTTGTGAGATGCATCAAGGTCTGAATATTGTGCTTATGCTTGGCCTGGACTATAAATGTTCTGTTCTCTGGGAACATTTGTTGTTTACCTAAATAATTATTTGGATTTATTAGAAAGGATTTCCTTACTTTCCCATAGTTTGTCTCACAAGACATTAGTTCAAGAAGAGACAATCAGCAGGTAATCTGGATGAAGCCTATTAGCATATCTTTGGTGTCTTTGAAAGGAGAGATCTTCAGTAGTAGCTCCACAATTTGGTTGAGTCTTACTTTCAACACTCAATATATGTGTAATGCAATCTATAGAGAAGGTGTGCAGAGTTAAAAGGGTTTTTCCCCAAGTGTGTGTTTTGCCTAGTGAGTAACTGATTTCTCCAACATCCATCTCTACTTAATTGCAAAAAAAAAAAAAAAANNNTTATTTAATTGAAAAAAAAAAAAAAAAAAAAAAAAAAGAAGAGAGAGAGAAAGGAGAAAAACTCAGAATGCAAGATGGCAAAATAAGATGGAATTGTAAAAGCAGAGATATGTACTTACTAGGTTAATTGATATTTTTCCTGAGGTGCCAATAAGCCATGTTTTTATTTGATTTGCTCTTGAGAGAATGGAGAGGGATAGTCTCTGTGCTGGTTTGTATGGACAGAGTTGCATACAAAGGCATGCTGAGGGAGCACTGAAACTTCTAGAACACAATAGCATTAAAATTGCTTGGATAGTGTTAACTTCCCTGCTATAAGTGTCACACAGTGAGCTTGCAAAAGAGATCCAGCTTCATTTCTTGTGAAAGTTTGAAGGAGTTTTGTGGATAAGGCAGTACATTTTCACTGAAAAATGAAACAATGTTATTACAAATCCATTTAAATCTTGATAAAACTTAGTCTTCCCTCTCAAAAAATAGTTAAGCAGATTCAGCAGCTTCTTTCCCCAGAAGAACTAAAAATCAATTGTAATGTAGCACCCTGCACAAAACCCCTCAATTCAAACAATTAAAATTTAACAAGATTATAAGTAACTTCTTTGTGAACTGTTTGTGCTTCACTACTCTTTAGTTGGTGATTCTAGCTCTCTTCAGTGGTATCAGTGAAGTGTTGGCTATAGTAAGCATAATTTCTTTTTTTGTCTAGTCCCCAACCGTTAAGGACAACTAAACAAACCTGCTCTCAGCATCGAACATTTATTTTCTTAAGTAGGCTCTGTCTGCCTTTCTCCTGTGCTTTTCCCTCATGATATGCACTCTGAAATGTATATGAATTTCCTTCACTAATATAAATGTAGGATCAGTTGTCCAAAGAGTAGTGGTTTCAGAAAAAAAGATCACTACCCTTGTGAATCTACTGGCTTCACTTGCTTTCATTTACAGCTTGTGTGTTTTGTACATATGCATAGGCCCATTCCTTTGCTGTTAGCAAACATCCCTGAAACCCACAGGCCAAGAAAGTGCTGCTTTTTCTTCATAAAGGATGAAGAGAAGTGACACAGAGACAACAATGCATTACTTCTGTCTGACCTTTCCTTGGCAGAGAGTTTAAAGGCTTTGAACTCTATGCTATCATAATGATGTCACATGATGGATTTCTCGAGCTGTGCTTTTTATAAAGTGCTGCTATGAAAACAAACAAACAAAACCAAAACCAGCCAAACAAAAAAATCCCCACAAGGCAAACAAGCATACAAAAAAGGCAAACAAGCCAATCTTCAGGGCAACCATCAACAACTTTCATCAGAGAACCATTCCTTTTTAGCCCACAAGTTCCCACACCATTTGACTGTTGCCAAAAAAGGAAGAACCTTGGCCCCAACCAGAAGCAATTTTCCTTGTTTCACAACTTTGGCTTGCTTCCTGAGCAGGGTTTTTGGAGATAGAAATGTGGCAGTAGTCTTATGGAATAATGTGTGTATATGCATAAACATGTTTGTTTTATCGTGCTTATGGTAATATGAAGTTTGAGTTAGGGCTGTAGCTGCAGGACTGGCTAATTCTGGCCATTTGTAACTTTGGGTTGCTTAGCCCAGTCATAATTGTTTTGGTTTTGTTTTGGGTTTTTTGTTAGTGTTTTTTCACCTAACACTTGTGGGGAAAGGAGGAAAAACGAATTAATAAACTGTATTCTGAGTTGAAGTATGTGTTAAAATATATTATTCTATGAAAGAACTATGTTCTCATTTCTGAATTTGGTGGCACTGAACATAGAACCACAGATCTAGAAAATTCATTTAGCAGTTTCTTTCTTAGCCTTATGAAGTTCACACATCCCACCTCATTCTTCTCTGTACCCTGCTGTATTTTAATGCTTGGGGTTTCTTTATTTTTCTTTCTGTCCAGCCTTGGTGCAGTAAACCAAGAAGGTGAACTTGTTTATCCATCCTAATGAAAAATAGGACTGTTACTGCTTCACTGATGCTTGGTTTCTAGTGCCAAAATCAGCTGTATTAAGAATAACGTAGCTCAGTACTAGAATAAAGCTTCAGAGTAAGGGTGAATTAATGACCTTAACTGTAGAGCTTGTCTCTGCTTTCCTCATTGGTGCCTCCTCTCCATAAGGTCTGCAGGCTGCATGCAGCATTCCTATGTTCTGTGTAACCAGCCCGAAGAAGCTTCTGATCTTAAATTCTTTAAAGAGAATATCTGCAGCATGGCATTACTGTGTACATGGCTAACATGCAGCATAATGGAACAGGGATTTTAGTATTTACAGCATGTTACGTAAATGTTGCCCTTCTGAGTATTTTCTAAATCCTCTTAGCTCTGAAGTGACAGCTTTGATTTTTTTTTTTTTTAATAAAGTCAGTCTTTTCATTTATCCAGCTAAGTTTGGTAAACAAAAGATGTTTAATACTTCCTTTCATATAGGCATATTCTTGTATTTTGGGGTTTATCTTTGTGCACTTAAGCTTATTAGGTTCCTGGGTAACTGTTTTTGAAAAGCTGACTTTGCAATGGCAGTGCACGGTGCAGAAGTGGCCTTTGGAGTTTTCTGTGAATAGATAAGCTCCAAAGGATTGCAATAAGCAAAGCAGTCTGAGTTATGGTATGCAAATGGCATCTGGATGTTTTAATTGCATTTTGGTTCACAAATAGCAAAGATTTGGGGGGTTGGTGTGTGTGTTGCTATATACATACTCCTTGTAAAACTGAGTAAGATAAGATACTGTGCTGTGGAAAATAAAAAGAAGAAAAATAGTAAAATTCTGGATAGCTATGACTTTGTACTGGACTCTGATTGTACTCTGACAGTTATTTTTAATAAAATGGTAGATGCAGGCGTTCACAACATCTGAAAATGCATCTGAATGATGATGGAAGTATGATGCAAAAAGAGCTGACATGGGAAGAAAGGTGATGGGGAGCTTTTAGCATGATTCAGCTCTGTATTTGAGAATGCGCAAGGTTTGGGATGTTGGTTCGGGGGAGAGGTTTTCCCCCCAGGGAGTGTTAGACAGGTAAGAAATGGGTTAAAAAATGCATGTGAGTCATTCAGAAGCAAAGACCTCCATGTTTCTGTGGCAGTGTTGTATGGAAAGCTTGGAGCTTCTTCCAGATGTACACATGTAGAGGAGGGATGGAGATTTTGTGCGTGCAGTATGTTCGCATTTACATTATTTGCTTCTAGGTGACTGTGGAAGAAGTGATGACTACCACTGCATACCTGGATCTCTTTTTGCGCAGTGTTTCAGAGCCAGCCCTCCTCAAGATTTTCCTCCGGTTTATTTTGCTGCACCGACATGAAAATGTGCACATCCTGGACACGCTGACCAGCCGCATCAACACTCCATTCCGGGTAAGGCAAGCAGGAGGGAAGGCCAGGTGCTCAGCATGGGTGTAGCTGAAATATTTAAATGCCAGATTCCATATGTTCATTTGGGATCTGTTAAAACAGGAGCTTTCTCCCACCATCCAAACATGTGCTTTCCTTAACCCCTCTGTTTCGTGTATGTGTGATGATATTTATCTGCCATTATAGTGAGTTGTTATGTGTATGAGATAGTGTCATGTGTACAGGAGATGGGATAGAGGGAAGTGAATGCTTCTGGAAGTCTGAATTCTGTTAGAAGTTTAAAGGTAAATTTTAAAAACATTTTAATTCTGGATGTTGCTGAAGTACTCTTGCTGTGGAAAACTCACCCTGGGACTTAGAAATATACTCACGGTGAGAACCATTTCTGATCTCTGGAGTTTTGCCAAGCAACAAGCATTTTGAAATAACCCTTCTGAGACATGATGGCAGCCCTATAAGGATGTATTCAAATTGATCCAAGTTGTGAATTGCAGTATTGCTACTGTATTTCTCAGAAATCAAGTTTGCATTATTGTAGCATGTTTACCTAACTCTGATGTTGCCTGATTTCTTCTGTGATTAAAGGAAGATACATTCTTGCTCAAGTGATGAGATTGCTGCTTCCTTTCCTTGCCTTCATTCCCCTGTGTAGTAAGGTGTATCTTGAATTTGCACTGAGCACCTTCTCAGCTTAGGCAGTATGCACCACTGTGGCGAGAGAGCTACCTGACAGATAGTATGGTTAATGTATGCTAACAGCTGGATCTTCTGGTAGAAAAAAACACTACTTGTTGCACTGAACTACCCATCAGAGCCTAGTTTGGCTGAATCTTAGATGATGCTCAGTTTTGTGGATGAAATAGCAATGCAGTGAGTGGGTACAGGAGAAGCCAGACCACCAGCGTGTGCATTAAATTTGTGTATTAGGAACAGGTTTATCTGAAATTTGCCTTGAAAGGTGAGTGCATGCAAATACACAGCTATGCTGCTGGTACTGCAGCTCTGAGATGGATTAACTCCAAGCACTAAAACAGCTTCTGCCGATGAAAATGCAAATGCTGTTGTCTCTGCTAATCATTAATTACTGTTCCACAGGCAAACAAGATGAGAATTGTAAAGAATTCTACAGCCTTGAGCAACTCAGGATCTCAGCCAAGGTGGTTCTGTGGTGCGAAATGCGTTTTCTGCAGTATAGCTTGGCCAAGTGCAAAATCCAGAATTGCAGCCTTCTGTGTGTTTCCACAGCACGTTATTATTGATGAAAATACTCATTAATAATTTACAGGGTTAAATTTATATACAGATAGGTGGGCAAAAGAATCCATAAAAATACTATCCTCTTAGTTTCCCAAGTGTATTTTAAATCTTCTCTTTTTACAGAAAACCAGAAATAGACTAGATTTATTTGTTCAGCTGATTCCTGATCTGTGATATGGTTCCAAAACCAGATGAGTAATGTTTCCCTATAAACTGAATTTTCTTGAATACAAGAAAATTTTTTGACCTTTCACAGAAGGAAGAAAAGTTAGGTCCTCTCTCTGTAAATTTCATAGAGGAAATGAGATAGCCTATCTTTCCCTCATGTCCCTTAAAACACACCTCTTATGCAAGGTTCTGATTTCTTCCAAAAGCTTAGGAAGCTCTTCAACTCTGCCCTTCCATTCCCATTAAGAGCTCCAGTTCTGGTTATTTCTTCCTCTCTTGCCCTTTTTACTTTCGCCATCTGTTTGTGTAAACATGAAGTCTTGCCCTGATTGTTGGCTACTTACAGGAGCAGTGGACAGTGGTGGTAAGGCAAAGCTCTGCTTTGCCTCACAGCAGGCTTGGTTCATGAGATTCCTTGTCTCTGGTTATTCCCTTTCTATTGTTCTTCTGTTCAGTGAGCAAACTAGGGAAGCTGTCGAAGAACCTTTTAAATTCAGAGGCTGTCAACTATTACTATGTAACAGTTTCACAAAGACACCTACCAAATAAGAGAAAATACATATGCATATATAAATGTATGGTCTTGGTCACCACAGACAGTTGTTAATATATTAATATCATAAGGAAGCTGAGTCACTCAGCTGAGAGAGAACTGGAAATGGTGAAACAGAGTCTTTAAGCTGTCTTGAGAAAGCATGGGCTGGAGAGAGGAATATAGCCATGTGCTGTTGTAGAGCTAGGACAGAGCAATTTAACTGTATGAGTAAGAGAAGTGACAGCAAATAGGAGGAAATACCATAGTGTGGAAGAAAAATCATGCCATGAAACTTCAGGGAAGAGTCAACTTATGCTAAATAATTCTCAGAAGAGTCATTATAGTCCAGGAGTTTAAGCCAGCTGTGAGATACTGTTTCCATGAGAAAGCAGCACAGGAGAATGTGCCCAAGAAAATAACGCACTAAGAGGCAGGGCAATGATGGTGCTGTGGTCTGTGGAAAGCAGTGAAAGCTAACAACTCAGGCTCCTACCATTTTGGGCACAACTGCAGTCTAGCAAGTGCCTGGCAGATAGAAATGTATTCTGCAGCAGCTTTGAAGGGTGCTCTATGTCTAATTAGTGACCAAAAAAGCCTGTAGAAGTCCATGTTCCTACTTTGTCCTCAAGGCAGAGTGAATGTGAGGTGCCTGTCACAGGATGGGTATGATTTTTGTCACTGTCAAGTGTGATTACTGAAATATCTTCTTACAGATACATTTAATCAGACCTTTGCCAAAAAGGCAAGCAAGCAATTCAAATAAGGAATCCTGTTTTTCTTTCCTTTCTCTTGGTTTCATAGAAAGGGTTTTCATTTTTTGCCATAGCTGCCAGCTGTTCAAGTGACCTGTAGTGGAGGGATTGTGAAAACTTCATATGGAGTAAATTCTGATAAAAATGGCTTGCTTAGTTCTGGTCTACACTAAGCTATGGTTACAGAAGCATTCAGCTGCTTTAATGTGCAGAACACCAATCATTTCTTATTGTTAAAGCAACAGAAACTTGAGGTGGTTTATAGCTTTTTGTTCAGAAAAACCTTTAGTTGGTTTAACTTCTGTGTCCAAGACAAAACAGAGTCTTGGAGGTTACAGGGTTCAGATCATGCTAGGTTAAATTAAGAATTACTGCTTTAAAGACTAAAACAGGAGAAAGCTTATTTGAAGAAAAAATCTGGTTTGTGTTATGTTACAGTGTGACATGTTATGTATATAGCTCTAGACAGCTTGGAAAAAATGAATTTGGTGGGGTGCTGACCAAATGCAGTATCATACTGACAGTGTCTGCTAACACATGATATTCTGGCAGAGCTGTTATCTAATGTGGGGAAGAATGGGAAGGTTTCATTTCCAGACCAAAACCTGACAGCATTTATCATTTTCCAGCTCTGTGTGGTCTCCTTGGCATTGTTCAGAACACTCATTGGCTTGCATTGTGAAGATGTGATGTTACAGCTAGTTTTAAGGTAAAGCCCAAACTGCTTTTTTCCACTCTTCACCCTAATTCTAGGACATGCAGTCTCTGCCTATGTATGCAGAACTGGAGGAGAGATCTCCAAGAGAGCAGAAGTGCAAGCAACTATAGAGATAAGAATATTTATGATCCTGAGATAAGTCTACTAGACCTGAAGAAGTGTGATTTATGCCCTGTGGTCTTCAGGAGCAAGAGATTTTTCTTGTGATTTATTTCTACAGAAGTGAGTGAAGAGAAGCTAAAAATACATTTATCACTTCCAAACTGCTTATTCCCTTCTCCTAAACATATAATTCTTCTCTCCTGCATGTTTTCTCTAGTGTATTATACACTGTGATACAGAGCTATGTACTTATTTGCAGCTTCCACCTTCTTTCTTGTTTTCTACCTCTTTGATTCCCTTCTCACTGAATACTTCAGGTTCCTGAACTTCTGTAGGTACACTGTTATGTAATATGCTTAAATGCATTGATTATTTTTGCTTTTAAACTTGTGGCTCAGTAATTTCAGAATACACTTGTAATCTTGGTCTGAGAATGGGTAATTTGGAAATACTGGTGTTTTAGCACTGTAAATCACATGAACCTTCCAGTTATTGTCTATCACTTCACCTGCAGAAATTAAGGTTAAAATTCCCTATAACTCTGGCAGTTGTGCCTGGGAATGCTCTCAGGACCTCTGTGACCTGAAGTATGTCACCACTCTAACAGCAGTAAAGTGCTGTATTTGATCTTCTTTTTGTTTATTTAGGAAATCTTTTGTAATGTCTGTGCATTTTAAATGGCAAAACAGAGTCTAGTTGCACTGAAGCTCTTAAATTGTCTTAAAAAGTTGATCAAGAGTGTCTTACAGAAGTTCAACAAAGGTCTGTTTCCTCTACTCCTTGTACTCCCCATAGCTTGTATCTTCCTCTACCTGAGAGCTTGGTCTTGATCTTCTGTAGTAAACCACCTTGATGACCCTTCCATCCATTTCACTGGCTGCTTGCCCAGCAAACACAAACTGGCTCTCTCTGGATTTCCCAGGAAAACAGTACATTAAGGATTCACACAATTCATTCATATTGGGACCAAATTACTTTGCTGGCCTTTGACATCTGTCCATCCCACACTTCCTCCATCCCTTCTTATGGCAAGTTTGCTCTGACTTGCAATGGATTGTTTACTTTCCTGTTCTGATGCAACTGACCTCCCATCTCTGTTTGTCTTGACATTTGCTCGTCAAACCATAGCTTCACAATATAAAGAGTCAGGGTTTCATGCTCTTGAGAGGTTTAGAATATGGATCACTGTCAAGATTACTGTTTCTTTTAGTTTGGAGAGAGCAAGAGTGTGGGAAAGGTATTTTCTATGTTGTTGCTTTCCCTAACATAAAAGGACAATGCAGTAATGCTAGAAGCTGCTCTTTCAGGTATTTAATCCCCTGTAACCACATGATGTTGAGCCAGCGGTGGGCTGTGAGACAGACAGACTGTTACTCTGTATCTGCTGCAAAACTTCTGGCCCTTACCCCGGCTTGCTGCTCCACTGGGATCACCTTGACACTTGAAGGCCAAGGAAAGGATTATATTTTATGGACAAAAGCAGCACAAAATGAAGGTAATTGGTACTCAAGGGAGGTCTAAATCATGAACTGAGTTTGATTTCTTAGCTCATGGGAGGAGGTGGGGAAGGATGGGAGTGGGAGGAAACTTGATGGGCAACAAACTGGGCAGGTCTGAACTGGAAGTCTTATTTGATCATTTCCATGTGTCCACGTCTGTTGAAACCTTATTTTAACAGCTATCCACTTAAATATGCTTTAACGAAGATAATGCACACAGGCATGACAACAGTTGTTTTAAGGCTTGAATGTGGGCTGATCTCAGAAGTCTTGAGGTGAAGCTCAGTTTTGGTAATAGGCATAAGCCCTGTATGTTTGTGAGCAAATCTCTTAATCTATATCCTTTTATCTTCCTGCCTTACTGGGTGGTTTGGGTTAAAGGCTCTACCTGCTGCATCATAGTAGATACCTTGCTAGAGAACTTTTGGTATATTACTCATTTATGAGTAATTTTCTTTACTTTCAGGTTCTGGTAGATGCTCTTCTGAATCTACTTGCATTGTGGAATATGGAAGAGCTGTGGACATTAGCTACTTGCAGTACCTGGGCGAAGCTCAAGATGCCATCCTACAGTGCCTGAAAGATTGCAAGGTTTGGTCTGCCTTGTATGACGGAGTAAACCCTGATCCAGACACCTTTGTCCAAGCACTTGCTGAGGAGAAGAGTACAGATGTGGAACACACCATGTTTCAGCTCCAGCAAAGGGCAGGTAGCACATGTAGCTCCTCTCAAGTAATTCCATCTGGTGAGAGGATGCAGTTGGAGCTAGAATGGGATGATAGCTATGACACAGGGATTTCTGCTGGCTCTGATAGAAGCTCACCACAACCATATGATGATCTGCGAAGCACAGAGATGCAGCCACCTGCAGAACCACCAAAACATATTCAAGAAATGAAAAAAAATGCCATCATGCTCATCAAAGGATCTTACATAGAGGAATCAGACTTCCAGGATGATGTTATGGTTTACAGGTTATGTGCTCAGAAGGATACTCAAGATAATGACAACTCCAAGGAGAAAACTTTAAATGCAGTCAGAGAATGTGAGGTCCAAAGCCAGACTGTAATCAATGGGCCTCTTGCAAAGAACCAGCTGGAAGTGGAGTTGGATGACCACAGTAAGAGAAATTCAAGCTTGACTCGAAGTGTAATAGAAGAACAAACAAATCAGAAGGCGATCGAAGTTGATCCGCAGCCAGACTCGGAGTTGAAGCTTTCTCCTCAGGAGACAGGTCAGAGCTTAAGTGCAAGACTGCTGAGCACAGATGGTGAGGATTTCATTGCACAGTATGACAGAATTATTAAGGAACTGGATCCAAGCAGTGCATGCTTGGAGGAACAGAAGTTGGATACTCTTGACAATATCTCTCCTGTGGAAGAGGAGGAGGACTTTGAGAATTTCTCAACAGACTCTCCTTCTGTAGAGAGCATGTCGTTTCCCTTTGGACCAAAGGAGGATGCCTCTCCCCAGCATGCTCCAAGGAGTCAGAGCGCTCCATTTACAGGTGGAATGTCCTGTTCATTATGTATGTAACAAGTGCAGAAAGGCATGATGATTAAAGGTGGCCAAATGAGGTCATGCTGTGTGGTTTCCAGCACAAGCATAGAGCAAGGAACAGTCCTGGAATTAAAGAGGGTATGGCACAAACAGCTGGGACCTGGCCTGGCCAAGGATAGTGAGAGATCCAACATGAGAGAAAAGCAGAGCAGTCAGTGTGGTGGTGGCAGATGGTGCTTGCTCAGGGTTTTTTGGTGGCTTTTTAATTTTTTTAGAATTGTTTACAAGCTTGAACATAGGCTGTGTTGCTTGTATGTGAGAGCTGCATCGTTCTAGAGAAAGTTTTTGCAGCTGAAAAGGGGTTAGAGTAACTGCTCTAATCTACAGAGCCGAGGTAAATAATTTGTTGGTGTTTCACTGGTGACTTTCATCTCTGGTCCTGTAGATGCGGCATCTAGTTGCCATTTTTTTTCGTCTCTGCTATTTCGCACTTTAACAGGAGGTGGCAGCACTAGTGCCATCTGTGTAGGTCCCTGTCTCTCTGCTTTGCCCTGGCATCCTCCAATGTCAACTCTGCCCTCACCCTTGGTTTGCTTTTTTTGTCTTGTGCCAGGCAGCAGTTTAAGCTTGGTCTCTGCAGATTGTCCAAGCCATTCAGGAATGACAGCGCTACTGGAGGGCAGAGAGGGTGTTTGATCTGGATTTGTACAGCTCCTTGCACTGCAGGCTTCTGATCCTTACTTAGATCTCTGAGATACTAGACTAATGCAAATAGCAACATAACTATGTCTCTTCATCCAAAACAAAACCTTGCTATAAGATGGCTTCTCTTTCATTTGAAGGGGGAGGGAAAACATTCATATCCATTGAAATGCAGCCCTTTCCGGTCAGCTGTGTCTAGCATGCCTGGCAGTGTTTCTTAATGGAAAAAAAAAAATCAGCCTGTTTTCTCCATCAGTTTGTGATTTCTGCTGTGGTGGCAAATTCCTTGTATTGGAAGCTAATCACATTCAAACCTTTCTGTTTCCAATTATCTGTTGTCAAATGTAGCTCAAAAATGTTGTCCCTGTCATTCTTCATCTAGTCACTCCCTCCATTTGTTCTTTTCCAAAGAACTCATAGCAAAATCTTCCCCACCCCCCTAAACACCACCAGAAAATCACAGCTGAGCAAAACAAAGTCAAAACCAAACACACAAAAGCCTTGCTGTTTGCTCCCCATCCTCAATGTGTTTTACTCTGAGACTTTAGTGATGTCAAGTAAGGAGGTGCTTGTAACGGTGCCTCAGAAGTGTTGAGATTTCAGTGTCTTTAAAATATAACAATGTATTTAATTTGGAATGACGTGGTGTGTTTGTAGATGTGTATGATAAAGTGTTTTGTTTGGTTTCACTATATTGGGATACTGTCATATGATGGAGCTTCTCTCTGCAGAGGCAAATAACCACAGAGGTTCTCACAGCCCGTGTCAGCAGTGAAAAGATGCTCTCCTCAGGCCTGTGGTTCTATGAAGAAAATGTCCTCTTGGTGTTTATGTCCAGTTTAAAAGCATTAAAAGTGATCATTTTGTCTTCCCCTGAGCAAGAAAGAACGTTGAGGAACAGGAATTTTATTTTCCCTCCCAATTCCAAACAGTGCCTTTTTCCCACCCCTACTCCCCCCCACCCAAATGGCCTCATAGAAGTGCTTAGTCAGAAAGGAGTAAGATGTTTTTGTGATACAGCAGAGCTCCCACTGTGCTTTGGTCCTCAGGTGCTCTGTGAAAATGTCTCCATGGACATGAGAGAGGAAGCAGTAGGTTATATTGGGACAGGACGAAAAGCTTTGGGACTGCTCTGTTGGGTACCCAGGCATGGGGTATTCCTTCAGGATCTGATGGTTGACATGGTGATTGAAAGATATCACCTGCATAAAGCCTTGTCAGCACTGGCCCTCCTGCCTTTGCTCTTGTGAATGGAGCTGTGCCAGCATTAGGCATGATAAATGAGTCTCAAGGGACTTACCTTGTGGTTGCTATAAAATATGATAGACTGTAGTGAACCTCTGTTAGGTGAAGTGGCAATGTAGGCACTTCTGTTTTGATTCTTACTGTTACACTGTCCCAAAACTGCTTTACCTTCTGCTGTAGTTTGCAGCAACTAAACTGGGATAGTTGTGCCCAGATAGCTAGAATGGCAGATGTGTGCTAGGTGAGGGGTGCTGGAATGGGGTTGGATTATGGCCACTTCTTTGACCCCACAAATATCCATGGCATGCACCTTGTGCCAGGGACTATAGTGGCATATTCAAAGCTGGCAGTGCAGTAATTGGATCATCCAGGAATTCTACCGTGTGGTCAGCCAGAATCCTGAGGTGAGATTGGGTGTGGGCCAAAGGTGTGGGGGGGTGCAGACTGCCTGCAGCATCTCACCGGCTCTGTTGTCATGCTCAGCCTTGCAAAGGTTTCTTAAGCTTGAGCACTACAGACTTATACACTTTCATGGTAAACACTTCTGTGTTTCAGTGGCTGTCCTGCAGCACCAATACACAAACTACAGCTATTATTTATTGGTGACATTTATATGATAAATCCTACCAATAATTTTGCTTATAAATCTATTTTAATGTCTTCTCCGTTCTGTGTGACTGTTTGTAGTAATGAAAATGCATTTTCTTGTGATGTGAACTATCAGACATCTTGATTTTTGTAGTATTTTCCTATTTCCTTTAGAGCACCCCAGTTTTTGGGCAAGACTAGAAAGTTAGCTATGATCTACTTGGCACAGGCAAGGTGCAACAAGAGCAGAAAGTGCATATTGTCTTTGTATTGGAACTGGGAGCTACCGTCCTGATGAATGTCAAGGGAAGTGGAATAGTAGACCATAAGGTACTGGGTTAAATTCTTGTTGGCACAGGTAAAGTGGAGTTATCACGTTAAGTAGACCATTACTGTGAACTGTTTGGCTAGCAAAGGTGCTTCTAATCACGATGGCTTTTAACACCTCTGGTAAGTCTACTGTCTGTTCAGACACAGTTCAGTTTTCCTCCATGATGGCTTTAATTAGTGTATGTGAGGTCTAATTTGGTTGGCTATGATGATCAAAATGCCTTTTTCCCGGATCTAAGGATTTTTTTGGTGTGACAACAAAAGCATTAGTTCTTCTCCTTTTCTTGCAGGACCATTCATCAGTGTAGTGTTGTCAAAGCTGGAGAACATGCTGGAGAATTCCTTGCATGTAAATTTGCTGCTTATTGGGATAATTACTCAGCTGGCAAGTTATCCACAGCCTCTTCTTCGCTCCTTTCTGCTCAACACCAACATGGTGTTTCAGCCGAGTGTGCGGTCACTTTATCAGGTACTTGACCATCAGGTGCTAGTCATGCCTATTGGAATAGTGGATTTGGTGTCTCATTAAAGCTTACCTTGGCTCTTTTCAGTTCCACCTATTGCTTTCCCATCTGTCTGAGAGCCTCTCATCTCATTTCAGTGTTTTAATTACATTTGTACAAAGCCCTGGAAATGCTGTAGGACCATAACTTCTGTTGTAACTCTGTTTTAATGCAGCTGGAGAGAGCCTGAGTATTCAGTCTGTGGCTGCACTGGGAGCAAGGGAGGAAGGAGTAATTGTTACTGTTTTGGCAGGTGCTGGCATCTGTGAAAAATAAAATTGAAGATTTTGCTTCCACTGAAAAAGACTTTCCAGGTCTCCTCCTGGAGGCCCAACAGTACTTGCTCTTTCGCGTGGACACGTCTGATGCTGCGGAAGAATTGCTAAGCAAAGGTAAATGTTAACCGTGCTCAGAGGAGTGCTGGGGAGAATGACTCACCACTTACCCCTGTTTTCAACACAAAGATTAAAAGTAGGTGTGGTGTATTATGAATATCATTAGCCAGATGTATCTTTCTGACTTTAAACTGATGATGCTCAGTAGGCCATGGTATATGGATAAATCTGGGTATTCTTTGCTCTGTAAAAGGCTTGTAGTTGCTACAGAAAATGTCTGTTTAAAGGAGTAACAAAATCAGCTCTTGGCTTGCTGTCAGTTTGGCCATAAACAAACTTGCTTTGAAGGCATGAGGTGAGGTGGCATATGTGCATGATTTCATGTTATTTTTAGCCTGACCTTCAGCTAGTCATTGGTTCTTTTTTTTGATAAATGTTAAGGAGGGCAGAAGTACAGAATGAATTGGTTTCTGCAACAATTGAATAAAGCTTTGTGTCATGGTTTAAGACTACTACTGAAGGGGAGAGAGATTAGCCAGAAAAGTGCTTTCTTGAATGAAAAACAAAAGAGAGCAGGTGGATGTAAACCCAGGATGCTTCAAGAGCAGTGGGGATCAAACAGGTATCACCCAAACCAGCTTTCCAGGGGACTCGTGTAACATCTGCTGCTTCTCCAGCACAGTGCAGGCTTGTATCTGTCTTGAGAGTTAGCAGCATTCACACTGCTGTGAAGGAAGTTGTAAAAAATAAGCAAAATGAAGACTTTTACATTGTAAGATGCAGAAAGGCGACTCGTAGAGCTGGGACCCTGATCAGAGGACATGCTTTTTTTTCAACTTGCTGCTGAGACAGCAATGTTTGGTTCAGGTTTCCCTTAAAAGCCAACTTCCCATGTGATGGGAATGTGTCCCCTTTTGAGAGCGCAGTGTCCACAGTGATTGTGACGGTTTGGGAGTTCCCCGCCCCCCCAGGGCTAGACTCTCAGCCGGAGCTGGAAGTTAAGAGATGAAGCTATATTTACAGCTCAGCACAATATACAAGCAAATATATGCAGTATATACAGGAATAGTTACAGAAATATACAAGTTTAAGGTAATACAGACACACAACTCCCCTCCCAGAAATCAGAGACCCCAGGAGGGGCTCCCAACCACCCTTCCACCTTCTCCCCACTCCCACACCTCACCCCAAGGTTTGGCTTACGCGCAAGGAGGATCGGCTGGGGCGGATTAGAAGAAAAGTGGTTAGTGAAGTTATTCAGCCGAGAGGAGAAGCCAGAGCTGCTACCCAAGACCCAAGCAGCCAGCAAGCCAGTCCCGTGACCCAGACTGCCAGCTCGAGAGACTCTCTTATCTTCTTGTTTTGGTTTTCTTATACCTAAACATTGCAGCAAATCTATGAGTGAAGTAGACATCACCATGGTTTTACTTCACAGCCTTTAGTACAATTTTCTCTATTAAAAATATTCCAATTAGCTCAAACCAGCACAGTGATAAAGATCTGAACTTGCAACAGGCTTCAAGAGGGGCTGCATTTATGAGTGTGAGCTTACTCATCACTGAGATCCCCTCTGCCTGTGCCTCCAAAGAGGTTGATACTTTTCTTAGATTTCAGAGTGGTGGGAAGCAGGACTTTTAATGTGCCATTTCAATTGTGTTTCAATTCTTCACGACTCTGAATAGCAATTTGGCTGTTTCTAGTCAGCGTGGTGTGTGTTTCTAAGGTTCGTGGTACACCTAGTCTGTGAAATTATGATCTTGCTAAGGCTGCTTCTAGAAAAATTAGTTTATGGAAGGTGTCTGCTGTAAAGCAGCTGTGTACTGCAAATGTCAGCAGTGTTTTAGGCTCTGCATTTGGATGCCACAGATTAGAATGCCTTGCAATTAAGTGGTATTGTACCTAGCATGTGGGAGATGAGATTAGGAAGCAGCATTTAGAGTCCTTTCTTTCAGGTTCTGGCTGTAAGAATGTTCCTATAATACACTCCCAATGGCATTTATTTATACTTCCTCTTTTTTACGTCAGTTTTCTTCTGGGGACTTCAGAGTTTGCTAGGTTGACTCATGCTGATCATTCTTTAAGAATCTGAAACAAGGCTGCTTAGTCATCCTGTCAGTACATTTTCTTCTGTGTTGTGGCAACTCCTGCAAAGATCTCTTGACAAATAGGTGGAGAGTAAATAAATGTCTGGATAACTGCAGACTTCATTCCCAACCAGTCTTGGTTATGCAAGTAATCAGACTGATTCTCGGGGCAAGTTGGCTTAGTCCATCAACCCACAACAGCTCATTATACTGATTAAGAAATGCAAGGTAGGAACTGCTATGCTACTGGTAAATAAAAATCATAGAATCAACGAATGGCTCAGGTTGGAAGGGACCATAGAGATCATCTATGCCAACTTTCCCACACTGGGCAAGGACACCTCTCAACTAGACTCAGCTCCTCAAGGCCTTATCTAGCCTGGCCTTGAATACCAGACTTAGTGGGGAACACGAATATAAAAATAAAATATCCCACAGTATTTCTTTTTTCTTGACAGTGATGGTCTCTAAAGGCATTTGAGCAGAAATGGACAGTTTGTTTTCTGCTTGCAGTAGTTGGTGGCTTTCTTACTTGATAGCTTGGGTTCTGGTTAGGTTTGTAGAGCTGTTGTGATGTAGATCTCCCATGAAATGCTGCTCTTCTTTTGGTGCATTGGTGACTCTCTCCAGAATATTCATTTTCTCAGTTGTATAATTCAGTTTGTGTTGTAACCATGGAAAGAAATGAATGATCCTGGTCAAAGAAAAAAAAAACCAAACAAACATTTCTGGTCCCTAGACCAGTGCTTTTATTTCAGTTGTTCATTTTAAATCAGTTAAATCTAAATCAAATTTATTTTAGGGAAATTTTTATACTTCCTGAAGGGAAGAGTTTTTTTAATTGAAAATAAAAAAGCTTTGACAGTATACTAGCATTCTAGTTATATTGGCCAAACTATTTAAAAACCTAAAATGTTAGTTATGTTAATTATGAAACATTTCTACATGAAAAAAAAAAATCTAATAAATAAATGAAATCTTCAAGGGAAGCTCAAAACTTTATCTTTTCATTGCAATTCATAATTTAAGTTATTTTTCCCTTCACAGTCAGAATTTTTCACAGAACTAAAATTCCTGTATTCTGTCTCTAGTAGATAAAAATGTGTAGAATAACAGTATGAATGATTGATGAGTGTGGAGTTGGAAAGGTTTTTGAAACTCAAGACAAGTGCAACTTTGTTAGAGGCTTAAAATAAAAATTTGAGTGTTTGGAAGTTTAGTGTAAATCTATGGTCCCTGAGGAGAGCCAGAGGAGAGGAATAAAAGTGCAGAGGTGTTGAGCAGAGAAGACTGCTCTGCTGCATCGAGTGAGGCCTTCTCTACAGGCCCCTGCATGAGGTACTTAGGTTTCAGGAAAAGGGTGGTGTAGCCTGAGACTGAGCTGTTGTAACATCAGCTGCAAGCACTTCAGTGCAGCATTTGGCTTAGCACCAGTCCTTTTTTTTTTTTTTTTTAATGATCGATTTACTTACACAGCTCCTGAGAATTTTTAAGCTAGCCAGGATTTTATCTGTCTCTACTTCTGGCCTCAATGACATCTTGTGGCAGTGAGTCCTGCAGGCTAATTTTTCTTTCTAAAGTATTTATTTCCATCAGCGTTAAATCTTGACACCTTTTTTGTTTCACTAATTTAATTGGCATCTAGCCCGAATGCAGTTCTGTTCCAGGTTGAAACAGGGAGCAATTGATTGAAATGTAAGTGCTGCTGTCACTGTAATTCTATGTGTTCTGGTGCTTGAGCTCCCTGATCCTCTAAAACTCTGGAAGTAGAGATCATACAGCAGAGCACATGGTGGGTTCCACTTGCCTTTTTTTTTTTTTTCCCCATGTGTAAAGGGATGAGGTAAATTAATTAATGCGAGACGATATATAAAAATATTAACAGTTTATTAATATTAAATATTCAGAACTCGCATCACCCCCAGCACCATTTAATAATAATATTAACAGGCTCTTAGCAACGTTATGGAAACTATGTACAGGTTACAACAGCATCTGGAAATAGTTA
>VWYK01047298.1:18547-41776 GCA_013399775.1 Semnornis frantzii
GCAGGCCAAATGCGTCGAGGTATCACAGGCACAGGCACGGGCACAGCACACCTTGGAATGGCAAAGGGCTAAAGGCAAAAGGCAGCGTGCTCTCTGCTGACCTCCCTTTTATCCAATGCAGCCCGAGACCAATGGGCCTTTGGACACAGGACAGCCAATGAAATGGCAGTTAGCCAAGATTTGCCCATATTAGGTGAAACCATAGGCCTGTTCCACCCTGTTCTGGGAAGAACACGGGCCCTGCACAAGGCAGCCCTGTGCACCCTGTCTACCACAGGGTCTGGGCAGACAACAGACCCCAGACTCAGTGGCACCAGGCCCTTTGTCCCTTTTCCCGCCGTTGCTCTCCCCGAAAACAGCAGGAGGGAGAGCAGAAAAACATGTCTGGGCAAGCCAGGAGAGGCATAAACCCAATTTGGCCTATCTAGGCCTACCACGACACCATGTTTAGTTGCTTTACAGCGAGTTAAAGGTCAGTCAGTGTGGTTAACAGAGCCTACAGCTGTAGAAAAATTAGGTTCTCAAATGTGTTTTCCCTTAGTTTCTAGCTTGCTTCAAACTCACACAGCGATGTGATAGTTTGGCCTCCAACCCATTCACATCATGATTTATTGGGGAGCATAGAGAGGAGTAGAATCCGAGGGATATTTTGCCCTGTGGGAGGATTAGAGCACAGTCTTGTTTCAGCTGAGACAACCATGCTGGGTCTAGATGGGTAGATATTATCTGCTGGTTTGTAAGGTAAATCCATATTACCTTTTCCCTTGACTTCTCGTCTGCCCACGTTTCTCTCATCAGAGCTGGAACTGAATAATACATCACCTGGGGAAGGATGGCAAATAAAAAATGCAGTTGAATCAGGCCACGTGGAACTCTAAATGCTGGGTTAATGGAGAGTCTCTCTGCACGTTCTGGGTACTGCAGACTACATCTCTGAGCACAATCTGTAAACTGGGTTTGGACACTGTACAAGTCCTGTGTGTGCTTAAGACACTGAGTTGTTTTCTTGCCTCTCCTGTCTTCCTGGCTTTAGGCAACGTCCAGCACAGCAGCAACCCAGGGAAAGGAAGAAACCTCTTTGAAGGTTATCCAGCTGTATTCCAGCCTTTCCTGGGACAGAAAGGAAAGAAAAGTCTGGCTCATCCCAGCCTTCCTGCACATGTGAAGAATGCTGTACTCGCAGCTGCCCTTTTCCCAGAGTTCCTGAAGGAGCTGGCAGCTCTTGCTCAAGAACATTCCATTTTATGTTACAAAATACTGGGGGATTTTGAGGATTATTATTATTAGTGGGTTTTTTTCAAATGTGTTTTTAAAAAGCTTTTGGAATTTAAACAGATTTTTAATGCAAAGCTGCTTACAAAAGTAGGTTGTACTTCAATATTTCCTGAAAATACTTGATTTGGAGGGGGAAGAAGGAGCTGAAATGTTGTTCTGTGTTACCTTGTGTTAGGCCTTACAATTTCCCTCTGTGAGACATAACTTATTTGAGAGATTTCTGATACCGCTCTTACTGTGGCTTCCTCTTTACACAGCCAGTCCTCCGGTGTCACTGATTCCTGTAGAAGTTCTGCAATGGACACTTGTAGGTCAGCTAAAAGAGGCAAGTGTTTTAGTTTTTTCTGTTCCAGAAATACTCTTCTGGATAACTTGTTAGAAAGCAGTTTGTTCAGAAAAGTGCCCCCTCCGGGGACGTTGAGGGTATAAAAATATACACAAGATCTGCACAAAGCCCCTTTGTGTGAAGGGTTGCACTTCTTCATGTCATTGTCCTCTTCCCCCCTTCCCTCCCTTCTCTTTGAAATGGGCTTTTATCAGTGCACATCTGAAGCCCTCTTTTTAACTAACGGCTCAGGTTTTTTGAATTCAAGTGATCTTATGTGTATTAAACTCATGACTAGCTGAAAGCAGGTGCTGGACCCTACACATACCATATTGCCTTATGGTGCAGACAGATCTGCAGCTATCAGCTGTTGGTCTTTGAAGTCAAATGAACTGTGTAAGTGGCTGTGGATTGCAGACTGCCTGGAATTTTCCTTGCAGTTTCTCAGCATTCTTGGGTAACTACTGCATTGCTACCTAAACTCTCAAGCATGCCTTATTTAGTAAGATCTGCACAAAGTACAAAACAAAATGTTTCTATGCAAGCTGTAATTAGTATGTAGTTTGTTTTATGCTTATTTTAATAAGCTAATGAAAGATACTCAAAATATCTTTCAGTAGTATTAGATTGACAGGAGCCTGCTTTTGTATTTTATCTTCTTTTCGTTTTTCTTTTAATGAAAAAGTTTGGCTTGCTCCTGAAAGCTGTTGTTAATTTTTCTTTTTGGTTAAGGGAAAGTTAAATACTGCTTGTTTACTTGTAATTTTGGTGTTGACTTTCCCTAATATTGCACTTTTGGGATGGTGAGGGGAGGACCTGACTACTCACCAGCTGTAGAAAAGGAAGGAGGAACAGGGAGAGCTGTCTGCTGGTGACTAACTGCTTGAGAAAATTCTCTTCAGTGAGTAATGGGCTTCATTAGAAGAACCCAAACATGATGAATTGGTGCATTGCCACTGCATTTCTTCTTATCTTAGTAGCATAATTGTGCTTCCAGTGTGCTGCAGTTGCCTACATAGCTGGGTTTAGTTCGAGAAAGCCTTAACCCTTTGTCTAAGAAAGAAACTAATAGTGACTCCTTGAAATCTGAAGACACAGAAATCAGAACTAGCACTCACTGGCACACATTAGTTCTCATGCTTATTGTACTTTGGTGATGTGGGATGCTCCAGTTCATCGCATCCTGATTTTGAAAGAGAATTTCTCAAAGATTGCAAGTGAAAAGAACACTTTAAAAACAAATAGACTTCAAAGAATTTAATTACTTATAAGACAAATTCCTTTGTAATTTGCAGTGCAGTTTATGGTCCTAAATCCTTTAGATGCTTCTGAGAAGTTCTACCTTTAATTTACAAGCTATGAGACTGATTCATTATGTCATACTGCTGCCACCTATTCCAAGGAAACAAATCCCAAAGTATACCTCTAACAAAATCACCTCAAGAACTTATCTGGCTCTGTCTTCACTTGTTTGCTGTCCAGTCTTCACTTCCATGGTGGCTGGGGGGTGTGTTGCTTCCTTGGGTGACACTCTGGTTCGCTTTCACTTCTGATTTGGTCTTGTGGACACCATTGTATCAACTGCTGTATCAACTACTGACCTCCATATGGCTCTGTTTCAACCACCAAGCTTTCTTGGAAACTGAAGCCAAGGCCATGGTGTTTTCCTTAAATCTTAGCTACACAGGTTTGAGAGCTCTTTTGTTCTCTTTTCCCCCTGCACTGTTGCAAATGGGCAGTGAGCAGATTCAGATTTGGGTTGTTTAGTTTAAACCCGTGCTAGGATATATTGAGTTCTTTCCCCACTGGCCCAGTCCTGATTCCACTGTTACCAGTAGTGCTGTCTTTCATGCTGTACTTGCTGGCCTGGCCCGGCCCGAAGGTGCCCAGTAGTGTTGCATATGGAAAGCATTTTTTTATCGTGGATGCAGGGGCAGTGCTTGCTCTGCTTCTCACCTCTTTAGGTAGGAAGTCTGGGAGCAAAGTACCAAATGAGTGCCATCAGGTGACTTTTAGTAGCTGAGAAGCAAGGGGTAAATTGCAGTAGCAATCCAGTCCTTTTTCTGAAAGATGTTTTTAAAAGGGAATGAAAAAGAATGTGTTGTGTTTTAGTGTGTTGTTTGTTTTGGTTTGTTTTTTTAAATAAAAAATTCTGCAGGTCAGTGCTCAAGGCAGTAAGGTTACTATGCAGACAATCCCTTCCCTAGTTTTTATTCTGAAATAAGAATCTTTGGGTAGAAGGGATTCTTCTGAGATTTGTTAATTTTTACTAGTGGTTTTAAAAAACATACAAAGTCACAGCAGTTTCATCTCAGCAGGTCTGTTAAGCTACATGGGCATTTTAAAGTGTGGACTACTCAAAAAAAGCATCTGTAGATCTGAAGAAGGGGAGGATTTACCTCATTAACTGTAGAGGAGATTATGCTCTACATCCAGCAGGGTAAATTCAGCCTTTGAAATCCGGAGTTGCATGGAACAGTTCTCGCTGAGCTTGTGTGTGTATGCAGTGTCCCCTGGTAAACAGGAAATCTGTCCACTCCTCAGAAGGAAGAGGTGGGTAGATGACCCTGGCTCAGGACTAAAAATGTCGCTCATATGTGTCACTTCAGACTACTCGGTTCCTGAGAGGGATCAGCCTTGCAGCTGCGTCTTCCTTGTGATAGTAGCAAAATGTCTGTCACTCAGCAAAAAACATGTTGGCAGGAAATGCATCTTCCTGTCTTCAATCTGCAGAACCTGTGATTTAGCTTGAAAATGTTGATCTTTTGAGATGAAGCACTCCTGTGTCTGCATGTTCTTCAAATGCTTGTTTAATAGGCTTCTTCCCTCCAGTTAGGTCATGTGTTACTCCCTCTCTCACCAATTACACACCTTTTTCCAAAAAAAACCCACATTGCCTATGGGCCAAGCTGTGGTCCAGCCTGAGGAAATGCTCTGTGGTCTGGATTTCCCCACGTGAGCCTGTGTATGTGACTAGAGCAGCCAGTCTTCAGCACGTTATCTCAGCATCAGTTGTGTATGAAGTACCTTGGAGTCGGCAGATCTATTCCAAAACCCACAGGAGGTCGCTCACTGATACCAAAGTTAATTTCCAGTCTCCTGTTAGAGGTTCCAAACTGTGAATGCTACTTTTCCAATGATGTAGCCTTTTTAGCATGGTTTTAAGATGTTCTGCTGTAGCAAGGAATCTTTCCATCAGTATCAATCTGCCATGTTTCATTTGTTTTGGTTTCTCCAACTTACCTATAAAGTGAGCACTTAGTCTTGAAACAGTTGTAGTTATTCTTTTTTACCTTTCACCATTTCTGGATGCCCTGTGGGTTAGTCTCTACACACACAAGGGTTTGTATTAACTGGACTAAGGCACGCAGCAGCTCCCATGCAGAACAGCATCACCCTTCACATGCGCTGATCTTTGGACACGTACAGTCAGTTGGAATTCTTGTACTGTGCTGTTGGCCCTTCTTACTGCTGCCTTAGCACTGTTTTCTGGGCATTTTTCTTAAATTTGATGTTTTCCATCTGTGCCCTGATGAAAAATAAGGGATTTCAAATGAGATCAAGTTGTTTTGTTTCAGTTTTGGATGTGAAAGGTGCACTCC
Source organism: Semnornis frantzii (assembly GCA_013399775.1). Lineage (NCBI taxonomy): Eukaryota > Metazoa > Chordata > Aves > Piciformes > Ramphastidae > Semnornis > Semnornis frantzii. The sequence goes on from VWYK01047298.1 coordinate 23,750, forward strand.
CATTTCTGCCCTGGTAATTTCTGATGTTGGTTTGGAAGAACAGAAACGAAAGCTTCGGTTCTCAGCTGAATTCCATGGAGAAGAGAAAATTCCTAGTAGTAGGCATGGGCTTGTCCCTCTCATTGGTACTCCCAGATACATCCTTCATAGCATCCAATTCATAAAATTCTCATTTCCTCTTCCTTTGGGGTTTGTCACTTCTGTAAAAAGCCCGAATTCAGTGGTGTCATGCTGCCCAACCTGCTTGGTGCATTTGCCTGTCAGATGCAATTTGGTCTTTCTAGTAAGATCAGAAAAGTTTGCTAGAATGGCAGAAGCCAGAGTGTGACTGGGGTGGGCCTGGGACGCTGAGGGCTGTGCCTGGGAACGGCAACAGGGCTGGGTAGATATTAAGCCTGAACAGCGCTTCTGACACCCTTCTAATTGATCATTGGCCTGGGCACAATGCCTGAGTGGTCTGTTCACTCCTTCAGAGGAAAACAAATGTATTGCATCCTGCAGACTCCAGGGATTTAAGTTCAAGAGGTTAAGTTCTGTTTACCAAGAGAAGTTACCATCTAGCACAGTATGTACGCATTCACTACCCTTTTGTGCACTCTGCTTATGCCTCACAGAAGGTTTCATGCTTCAGGAAGGTTTTTTTTTAGCTCATTTAAGAAGCTTTAAAAGATCAGATTTGGGAATAAAAGGATGGGAGTGGTGTGATTTGGTGCAGTTAAATTATGTCATTGTACTGTTTGAATCTGTAGCCACAGCTCCTGTTTGAGGGCAGCTTGATTTAATAAGCGATTTTCTGTGCTGTATTTACTGAAATTGCTATGTCATGCCTGCAGTTTTTATGACAGCTCCCATTATATTTGTAACATTTGAAGTGCATCTGTGGTTATGAGTAGAATACTGGGATTTTCCTTTTTTTTAACTTGGCTCTGGCACAGTACAGTAACGTTGCTGGCTGTGTTCAGATCTGATGCAGACAATTACAGTGTGTTCTTCCTTGCACCTTTTGAGTATTACCAGCAGAAGCAGCAGGTACAAGGTGCTCAGGCTGCTGATGGTAATGAGCAAACCAAAGGTAAAACACTGCAGATTAGCAGGGGGCACTCGTCTCTGTGTGAAACATGGTAAGAATTTGCATTGGTGCTCTGATTTACTGGGGACCAGGTAGAAAAAGCTGATAGCAATCTTGAGAAATGAGTATGACAGCATCTTATGGTAGCTGTGCAAGTGGCTAGCATTGCTACGCAATGTTCTGGGCCAGAACTGTGAAGGGGGTAAAAATTACTCCTTGTGGAGGTAGTCTCAAACTTGCATAAATAGGAATTTAGACAATGTGCTGGTGGTGCCAGCTGTCCCACCACAGCCAGCCACAGAATGCAACACTATTTCAGTGACTTTGCTGGCAGTGAAAAGCCTGCTCTGACTAAACCTACTTCATGTTTTAGGGGCCCTCAGCTTTTCTAAACACATTGTGGCCCAGCATAAACATACTCCATTTGTTACAGGCTCAGTTGGAAGCCTCTTATTTATGAATAGGAGCATTACTTGGATTCTCAAATATGTAGGTACTTAGAGTGGTGCTTTGTTGCTGAGTGTGCAAATCTTCTTTTTGTTCATTGATTGTAATGGTTCTTGTGTGGCGGCTGGATTAAATTAAGACTGAAGTCTCTGGGCTAAAAGCCCTGATGGAACTTTTGTGCAAAGGCTGCATTTCTCAGCCAAGTAACTTTCTCTGGTGCTTCAGCAGCCTGCCCACATGCAGTTCTGCATTGTGGGCTAAATACCTGCAAGCTTACATCTCTGACAAAGCCAATTCCACAGCAGCTGTATGTTATTGCAGTCTACTTCAAAAAAATAACTAGCTTGGATTTAGACCAACAAATAACGTGGTTGAGCCAAATCATATGTCCAGCTCAGTGCTGTTGTGTTGGTTTGGCCAGAGCTCAGACAAAATGCCATCTTGTCCTCAGAAGGAGAGGGAGCAGCTGTGGGTCTTGGTATCCCTTGCTGCAGCTTGAGCCAAGGACTCGTGTCTGTTGAGGCGGCTCTCAGTGTCCAAGTGCAGCTAGATGCTGGCAACTCTGACCAGCATCTGTCATAAAACTCCACAGTCACAACATCTATTTTTGAGCTTTGCTGTGAAAAACCTAACAGCCTCTAAGAGCAGCTTGAAAATGTGGCCTCTCAAGCTTTAGAAATGAGAAGGTAAAAGATAACTTACTGAGGATTATGCCTGCTTAGTGGGTGTAAATGTTTTAGATAATCAAAGCTGCGGCTGACGTTACCATATGTCAGGAGAACTTATGTTTTGTCCTTTCACAAAATGCCTGTGCATGGAGGGAGCATTCCCTAGAATAAAACTGTTGGCCTTCAAGAACTTGTTAGCATTGGCTCATGGTACTACAGCCTTTGCAGCTCTAAGTACCAAATCCAACTTTAGGTCTTTCTCCAAAGCCTGTAATGGGAGAAATGCCCGGAGGTGAGACAGAGTCATTTGTGTTGTCATGAGTTGGACCTCACACACAGATAAAGGGGAGAGGAACAGCAAAAGGCAGAGTTCTTCTCCATCAATATGTAAAATTGGTCACCAGATGCTGCAGACAACTCTGAAATGTTTTATACCCTACAGAAGATCTTAATGGCTTTGGGACTAGGATAGTTCTAGAGGGAAGCCTCATTCAGTACTCATTAGGACCATGCATAGCTGTGTGGCGCGCTGAACTCTACCTTCTTTGGCATCTTTGTTGCCTTATGGCAATACTTGAGCATTTCTGTAGGTTTGCTGTAACAGTTAAAATTCAGGCTGTGTGGCTGCGTGTGAGGCATGTGATAGAGTACAGTCAGAAGAGAAAGTGCTTTCCTGATGTGTTCCTATTGCAGTCATCCCTAATTACTGATCTGGCTTGGCTCAGGAACTCTCCTCTATGGAGTTAAGATTTGGCCTCACAGTGGACAGAAAAAGGCACAGCCAATTACAAGTCATCACTGCTTAGAATTTTCTATTTTATTGCCATCCTCTCTGTATATTACCTGAGAGTTTGCAGCTTAGGGAATAGAGAAAGAGTTCCATTCAACAACAGGTAAGCTTTTAAGTATTTGGGTCAATAAATCTGGACCTCCCATCTGCTGTTAACTTGGTTTTACATTGCCACAGCAGAAACTTTGGAGTCTTTGCAGACAGCACTGCTGCGAAGATGCAGGTAAGAAGGGCAGAAAGCCTTGCAGCCTGCTATTCCATCATCTTGCTGTTTGGGAAGAGAGGCTGAGCAAAAACTCAGTTGATTTGTTTTTTTTTCTTTTAACGTGAAAAAACAAATGCTTTACACATTGAGCTTACACACAAGACTGTCAATCACTGAGAAGGTGCTGCTGAGGTCAGTTGTTGTGAAAGTGTGTAGGTAGAGCGGTGCCCAAACAGTGAACATTACAGTACACTGACACTGTGCTGCAAAAGTGGAGTGGAAAGGGGCCACAGGGAAATGGCCATGTGAATACTCTAGCTGTAAATGTCTTAGTTCAGGTTCCTGTCATATATGTTCTATTTTTAACACAGTTAACATTAAACTCTGCAGCCAAGGCTAAGCACTAGAAATTCTTCCTTCGCTACTTCAGCATTGCCAGCATCTTTTTAGACAAATTTCTTCTTTGCTTTTGCAACCTCAGATATGGGATACTTCAGCTCTACAGGATCACTTCTCCTCCTCCAGAGTGACCTCCTAAAGGACTTCAGCAATGAGTAGATAAGATTGTCATGACAGTGTCTGGTGTCAGCTTTTAATTTGTGAGCATTTTCCTTGGCCCTCTGTTCATAGATGGTTACTGTCGAAAATCTGCACAAAATTGTCCTTAATTCACCCTGCCTAATGCTGTTGCACAGATGGCATCTGCAATCAGGAGACCAGGGAGCACTGTTGTAGCTAAATAAGACTTGAAAGTTGGGGTCAGAACCTCAATCTCAATTTCAGAGTTACTAGCCTCCAACACAGCTACACTCAGAACAGCCTCCTGGTGTGCAAAATGTTCTGACATGGAACACTTCATAGTCAGGCTCCGCCTTTTATCTTGCAGACCCCCCTGTCCTCTGGTAGCCTTTTTCATTCCTCCTTACAAGAGCAGATACAAAATTCCATGAGGATGCTGCTCTCATCTCTGTGTCCTCCACCACTGCTACACAAATACAAACCACAGCTTTTGTCCAGTGCAGAGTTCACTTGTGAGATACTTAGTGTTTGCTTTCAGCTCCATTTAGGACAGAGGGGAGAGTGGTGGTTGTGTTTACGCTGCCGTATGAGGCCCTTGGCAGGCACAAAAGGATAGGTTGTGGTGTAAGGTGACTGATGAGCCCCTTAATGCAGGCTGCCATATTGGGAGCAACGTTAGCTGGTCCTGCTGAGCCTTCTCAGTGCTAGCTCCCAGCAGTGCCAGCTACCACTGCTTTCAAGTTACTGCTGGTATCTCCACAAATGTTAGAAACATTCATCATCTTGATCTCATTTCACTGCAGCCACTTTTTTCTATCAGAAAGAAATTTACATTTTGTGTGGGTCTGCAAAAGACTTCTTTAAAAATCTTAGAAGTGACTGTTTCATAATCTAGTGCAAAATTTATAGACTACAGCTGCTCCTTCCCTTCCCTGAAAGAAAATTACAAAGAATATTAGGAGGATGCCTTTTTAATCTTTCTAGTTATCCATTGTGTCTGGCAAGTAGTGGGGAAAATAAATTGAGATCTACAGTAAATCATAAAATAGTACGGTGATGTGGGTTGGAAGGAACCCTGATGAACATCTAGTTCCACCCCTCCTGCCATGGGTAGGGATACCTTCTATGTCCGCTCTTCCCTCCAAGGAGGGAGCATCCACGGCTTCTCTGGACAACCTGTGCTTCACCACCTGCAGAGTAAAGAATTTCTTTTTATCCAAAATCTAAATCCACTCCCTTTCAGTTTGAAGCCACTAGCCTCTGTCTTATCCATGCTCTTGCAATACCCCTAAACAAGGGACTATTTACAGGTTTGCATGGGCCCACCTCTGAAGCCTGACAAGGTCCCTCTGGACGACATCCCTTCCCTCCACTGCACTGACTGCATCACTCAGCTTGGTGGCATTGGCAAACTTGCTGAGTGTGCTTAACAGTACTGTCTGTGCTGCTGACACAGATGATGAGCAGCCTTGGTCCCAATACCAACCCCTGAGGAATGCCACTTGTCACTAGTCTCCACTTGGATACTGAGCCCTTGACTGCAACCCTTTGCTCCTAGGCAAGTTCCTTGTCCATTAAGTGATCCATCCATCCATCAAATCCATGTCTCTTCAATTTAGAGACAAGGATATTGTGTGCTTTGCATGAGTCAAGGTAGAGGGTATCAGTTGCTCTTCCCTTATCAGTTTAAAGACCCAACACTACAGTCAGGTAGAACTTGGCTTGTGATTTTTAAGGTTTTGTACCTTGTTATCTAAGTGTAATTAAGAAGGAAAAGAGTGGCTAAGGAGAAGCAGCCATTGAAGTGACATTTACCTGCAGCAGCCATGCTGCACTGCAGGAGTGGAGATCCTTCCTTCTTTTAAATATAGCTTAATTATTACTCTTCCAACTACCTTGGTGCTTTCCTGTTTTTTTTAAGAGGCACTTGCTGCAGCAAGCTGCACAAGGAAAAGCATTAACCTTAGAAAACCACCTTTTGGAAACAACTGTGTTTTTCTAATCTGAGGGAATAGCTTTACATTAAGATTCAAGATTTCACGCAGACATCTTTGTGCCTTTTCGCTTCTTGCTGCCATGGCAAACAAGAACAAACAGAATTCCAAAATTTAGTTTGCTGTATAATAGAAACCTTTGACTGCACACTTACCTGGAAACTCACCACTGTAAGTAAAAATGGTACTTTTTGCTTATGATGTGAAAAACAACAGCAGGCAGTTTTGTGCAAAGGTCAGGTTATCCTGAGCAGGGATGTGGTGACTTGGGGTTTTGGAGGTTTGGGTGAGGTTTTTTTTTGAAGGGTGAGGGATTTTGATTGCAACCACGTTACTGCTATTTGTCAGCTGTATGACTTCTGAATTGCAAAGTTATTTTTATGTGAATAATGGCTGTAACACTTTATTCATTAAATGTATTTGAAAACCGCAGGGCTTTTTTTTCCCTTTCTAATTAAGTGTTCACACTTGAACCATGAATCAGTTGCTAAAGTCCTCCTCAAGACCTACATTAGCACTACTACTTTTGAGATTGAATTGCCATCAACATAGTTTGAGCTAGTATTGCAAACACCATGTTTGCAGAAGGTGACTAAAGGCCTGGAGCTGCACCTGCTGCTATCCTGTGACAGTATCTGCCCTGCAGGCAGCCCTTTAAGAACAGTTCTGAAGAAGTATCTCTCAGGTCTTGAGATAAATGCTATCTTTAAAATGTGTGGTTTAGCAGTCTCCAGAAGGGATTTAAGAACTTCAAACCCCTGGTACTAAGTGGGATTTCATTCCCTCAAAAATGTAAATTTGATAGGCTGCATCTAGCTGAGTTTCCTGCTAATTGTTTGATCAGATAAAGTGTCCAAGAGGACACTGGATTTCAGGGGGTACTTAAAACCAGGACCTAAAAAAAGGGAAGGTATTAAAAAGAGAGTGTAAAATACTCCATAATCAATACTCCATAACAGCCAAGCAGTCCTGCACCACAGATGCGTCCTGCTTGGTTTTGGTTAGCCAACTGCCTGTTCACAAGGTGGTGCAGTTCCAGCTGACAGCAGAAAGCGGCCTGCCAGTGCAGAGTGCAGCGCTGCACTCAGAGCATTTGTCAGGCAGGGAAAAGTTCTTGCCAGCAGATTGAAAGACAAGCTGGGAAAAAACGATCCCTTTCCAGAGCTACTGTGCAAGAGAAAGGCACTGCTTGTTCCTCTGCGGTTGTGCAGGGCTGGCAGAAGCACAGCTGCTCTGCCGACCCTCACAGGCCACAATGGGATGTGAGCCTCAGGAGGGTTCTGGTATAGGGTCAGGCACCCTTCAGAGCTGAAAGAGCTGTGAGCAGGCACAGTATGCGTTTAGGCATGTAAAAAGGAGAAGGCAAGCAGTCTGATGCCATTGTTTGTGGCAGTAGCCTCAGGCATGCACTTCAACAGATAGCAACTTCATCCTTTCTCCATCCCTCAGAAACCAGAAAGAATGATAGCTGTGGCTTTCTGCTAGGCATGGAAGCACAGGTAGTGGTCTTAATTACTGCGAGGTGCTTTAGTCATTGTTAATAGTGTGCTTACACTAATTGCAGTGAGGTGTCCGAGTACACCAGCGAATTTTGCATTCACGATCTGTGAATGTTCCCCTCTGACAAAAGGGCAGCCAGGAAAGCTGGGTTTACACTTGCTTTATTACACAACCAACCAACAGGGCTTCAGCTCTCTGCATACTCACAGGCACTCCAGGGAACCTCTTTCCCACGGCTGTGTGGAAATCACATTTCCAAACACCACACTGAGGGAGATGCAACTGATTGTATTATCTCCTGCTATTCTTTTCCTCATCTGCCTTTGGCTGATGCATCCAGAGAGGCCTAGGACTTAATGCTGTGTGAAGTATAAGCAATGATCCTGATGCTACAAGAGGAGGCACCAAAGTTCCTTTGCAGTGAACCAGAAAGAACAAAGCACGATCTTCTATAAACACTTGGGTGGTTTTCTCTTGTGGCTACTCTGACAGTTTCTTCTCTAGCAGTTGCTTCACCAGAACAGGATTGGATCGTCCTTTTGTTTCTCTTTGTACCAGGCCGATTAACTTGTTTAGAACTTTCTGATTTCCTGCTTTTATCGCCATAACCTTTGAAGAAAAACAAAGAAAAACCCAACAGATGACAGTAAACCTGGACACTTCCACTCCTCATTCACAGCCAAGGTATGAATATTTTTGAACCACTGTGGTAGAACACACTATTCTGGGCTAAGTTTTTATAAATATCAACTGCCTTCAGCTTTGCAATAAGCTCCTGCTCCACTCCCACGAGACAACAGCAAGTCCCTACAGCAGCAGGGCCTCGCAACTAATGGAAACATCTCCTTATTGAAAAACTCAGAAAACATTTCTGGTTTGTATGTAAGTGTGTCTGCAACTTGAGTAGTGACTTCCTAGGAAAAAAGCCAGGAAAGTGAGACTGACTTCTTTTGCTAATGGGATCTACCCTTTTACTCGATATACTGTTCAGTTCTAGTAAGTAATTTGCATGGAATCGCAATCTATTTGCTAACATTTGTGAGGTCCTTTGAGTGCAGACATAGGTGTTTGTCTAATAGCACATTATTTCCTTGAAGTGAAGAATCCTTTGTAACAGCAGTTAATTAACTGATCAAAAATACAACCTCCTAGCGGACAGCCAATGTTTGATGCACAATCACCTGCAAAACAGCATACTTGAAAGCTAGGTAAACACACTGAAAAAAAGCATTGGCAGTTTCACTTTCAGGCATTTCTAAAGGAGATGCTATTGCTGAAAGACAAGCATCTGTCCTTCGTGTTGTTTGTGTGGCACAGATAATGTTCTCTGCATTGTCAAGAGTGACCAGGCAAGATACAATTGCTTCTATTAAACAGGCTCTCAAGAGAAGGACTGCAACCATACCTACTGTGGCAACACCAAGCACAAAGGCAAAATCTCCTACTCGTTACAATATCTGAATTATTGGCAGTCTGACATAATCTCTGTAATGTCACAGTAGGGAAAGGACTGGTTACTCCTGATCAGCCAGACATTACCAATATGGGGCAAAGTGCAGTGCAATCCAGATACTGCATTTTCATGAGGTGCTCAGTGTTGGCTTGAGCGACTGTAAGTTAGTCCATTTGAAAGGAAGTTACTATCAAAAAGCATGGCAATGCATTTTTTCACACACCCCCTGTCAAGTACTCAGCACACACTATTTTCTCACAGCAATTTAAAGCAGTGAATTACAGGCCTTCAAGGCAGCTTTTCCCTTGGTGAAAGATCTCCTGGAAAAAGTAGGGGAGTAAGGCAGCTCTCCTGCATTTGGCTTGGCAAAACCAGTGGAAAACAGCAGAATTGCATTCTCAGAGAAACCATTATCATTGAAATGGAAGTGTAGTTATGGACCTTCAGCTTCTGTACCTCCCAATCCACTCTAATGTTCTTTCTATCTACACTTGTGCTTCCCCCAGTCTGAAAATACAGCAGCACTTTTATCAGGCTCTGCAAATGAGTCAGTCTGATGGAGGTCATGCTGACCTACTGCAAACTCATTTGCTTTATCAAAAGCTCTTGCAGAGCTGTTAGCATCCCCCAGTGAGCTCTGGGGTGGGTGGTATTGTTCTCAAAAGATATTAATGTTTTTTTCCAACTGGCAAATGTATTTAGACAATGTTTATATGGAAGTAACCTATTCACTTCTGCTTTTGCATTTTCATTGCAGAGAACATACAAGCACTTGTTTTCATTCTGCTTTTTCTAAAGCAGATTTTAGACTGCTAGGATTCCTTCCCACTCTTCTCCTTCATGAGCAACAAGGTGTTTTTCTCCCAGCTCAGATCTTTCTAAGACCAATGAGCCATGCAGGCTGCTGCATGTCCTTCCAAGGAGATGGGGAAGAGCCAAACCCCCATCTCTCCTACTGCAGCTCTTGCTCTGCGCCATAGCCCAGCAGTAGAGCAGACAGTAGCTCTGGAGTCACTAATGTCACGCTGCTACACGAGTCCAGCTCCTCTCCACCCCACAGATCTTGTCAGGCAGAAGAGCCCACTTCTAGACTTGTCTTTTTGGCAGTGGAGGGAGACAGAGACATGGTGAAGAGACCAATGCAAGTAAAGTATCTGCCTTGCCAGCTCTGATACAGTCTCTAATTTCATAACTAATACCTGTCTTGCTGGCATTAGTCCAATCTCCAGCTTACAAACAGTTTAACAATGTTGCCCTAATATCACAACAGATGACATAAAAATCAGAGCTATGTGGCTGGGTGGCTAGGTCAGGTTACAGGAGCATAGCTGAAGAGAGTCAGTGCCCTGCGGTTCTACTTTCCTGCATGAAATGTTTATGGTCTCTGAGAATGACTTGGCGCATTAGCAAGACTGGTAATTTCTTCTGATGATCATTTGGTGTAAGCTTCAGTTTTTAAAAAAAAAGAAACAATGCACTTAAAATCAAAAAAGGAGAATGAAAGCCTGATAATGTCTCAGCAGAGGCTTGAATGCTCTGATACTAGCTCTAAAGCTCAAATGCCAACTAAAAGGGGGAGGTGGGGGAAGAAAAAGCCAACCAAAAAACACCAGAGGGATTTCAGCTCCCTTTTTAGTGCCACAGACTTCCATAGTGCACAAGCTTCCCAGCACCACCATAATCACCTCATTTTCTCGTCCATCAATCACCGCCTGGCAGATCTCTTCAAGCTCGTTTTGATCCTGTATCAGTTCAAGTTTCTTTTCTTTAACAATATCAAGAGGAGTTTTCCCTTCTCCTTTCCACAGTTCTGCAAGCACCTGAAAACCACAAATGGTACAAGTCAGTGTCTTGACTTACTGCATGTAAACAAAATTTGACATTTCAGTTACTGATCCAAGAAGCCAGATTTTGGTCAATGGAAGAGCAGATTGTCTAAATGTGAACAAACCCAAGACTTCAGCCTATGCCTTGCTGAAAGGGCTCTTCTGCCTTCCCTCCTTTACTGTATCCTGAAATAAGACCAAGCATCCACATTTACTACATCAGTACAGGTTAAAAGTTTGTTTCCGGTGTTCTGCAGCTTACCACAGTACTGGCAGCTGCCAGCGACTACCAGTGATGGCATCTCTCTCTTCCAGGAAGACTGCTGAGCACAGCCTTCTGTGTATCTTGCTGCGCTGAGCCAACGCTCCCCGGCTGGGAGAGAGGGGCACCACGGCAGAGACTGTCACTGACTTGCAAGGCTGTTCCTCTGGCAGTACCTGTGCTCATCTCACATTATTCACAAGAGCTGCCTGAGAGCAGCAAGAAAATGCATTTTCATGAGCAATGTCTGTGCTTGGGAACTGACGATTAGCTGGCTATTGTACCAAGTCCAATCCCAGGTACCTCATTCCATTACCAGCCCTCTTCAGCGAGCTGTAATGAGGATACATATGACAAAGCAGAAGAAAAATAGCGCTGAGCTGAATGAATGCAGCAGCTCCAACCCACCTATGCATCACCTCCAGGCCCTGGAATGCTGGGTGAACCCAGGCCTCCAGAATAATCACTTGTTAATGCTACTGTGTTTTCCTAGGCTGTAGCCAGGCTATGGCCCTGGAATAAACTAGAGAGAAGAGAACATTTATAAAAAAGCAATTTCCTTGGGCAGTCATTTTCTGTATTCCCTTTGCTCTTATTTCAGAGCTGTGGGAGGAGAGCAAGAAAACCCTTATTAAAACAGCTGCTTGTGCTCCATCCTGAGCTGAAAATGTAATTGTATGTTTGGACCACTGGTGTGCATCAGTAGGGAAATGGATGTCACGTCAAAATTTCAGCATTAAATACTCATCCTAGGATGAACAGGCTGGGACAGGGAGATGAGAACGGGCACTCAGACTGCCTGTTAAATAATTAGCAGGGCAGCAAGACAACTTAGTAAAAATGAAGCATGTGGGATAGTATATTAACTACCCCAGCAATTTTCTTTAGCATGAAGAATTTTCTGGTGCAAAAGACCATCCATTAAACAATTTTGTAGCCACAGTATGTATTTAAGAACCATGCACTCACAGAATTCCTGCAAGAGATTTGTTTGTCAGTGGTACCCCAAAGCTTTTTATGGGATCTTATCACTCTGCTGGACATCTTGAGAGAGGGTAATGACACAAGCCTGTATTGTGGCAGCTACATCTTGGTTTTTCCCTGTAAGAGGCTTAAAGGCACATTGCAATACTGAAGTTACTGATAAGCAGCCAGAGTGACAACTGCTGTAAGTACAGCAAATACATCAGTGCAGTATATGATGTCTTCTACATGATCTTCCTTCTAGTGCAGTATTTTAAAAACATCTACCTGGAATACCCCTAAAATGAAATACACCCAGCAGAGATTTAACCTGTCTGCACCAACTTGTCTTTTTGTTGTTGCGCTCCACTGCTACCTCAGGCAGCCCTGTCCCCTGAGGGACCAGGCAGGAGAAGCCTTCTGTCCTTGAGGCCTCCCAAGGACTGGGAAGATACAGCACCCTCGGAGAGGATTCCTGTCCTCTTCACAGGGCACAGCCCATAGCAAAACCATCTGGAGAATGAAGTGCTGCACGACTCAGGGGCTACACAATGAATAAGCCATACTACTCTCCTGGAAAAAGGCAGATGTGATTTTTAGGACTGGTATGTATTCAAGCAGGATGCCATGGGCTGCAGAAGGGGGAAATCTGCAACTGCCACTGACCGTGGCAGAGTTACCCAGGGGCACCTCCTATATCAGGCTGACTTAGATTAGGGGCAGAACAGCTTGACACTCAGAGATGTAGCCCTGATTCACTGCTATTACTATCCAAGAGTCTCCTAGCACTGAGAAAATCTTACCCATTAGAAACCTTGAAGTCACCAGATTTTCCCCTATGACATCTGCATCATGTGCACCTTTCAATTGGTAACAAGTATCTCCACTTAGCTATCAAGGCCCTTGCTTGTTTAGAGGTGTGTAAGGAAAGCAGAAAGAGATGTGGCCAAGATCTGTCAAAGATGCAGTTTTAAAAATGTGCTTCTCCACTTGGCAAGAAGTACAAATCTAAAGAAAGCAGTTTAAAAAATGATTTCAACTCATTTACACAAACTGCCTTCACCAGAACAGAAGGATCAAATTATGAAGTCTCCAGAGCCAAGGCAAGAATCTCAGGCCTCATTTCCATTGCTGAAATCTCAGTAGTTTCTACTATTGATTCTTGCCTGCGCATGATTAGATTTTAATGATGTTCTGTGGTCTCTGCCTACACAGACATAGCAGCAAATCACTGGTCAAGATGAATTAATCAGGACTTACATGTCTGGCTGCCACGGGCATCATATCAAACATTTTGCAACTGGTAAATGTGCCAGCTGACTGCTGTGCCTGAGAATAGTCCAACTGGAAACCTTATCTGCAGTGATTTGCTGCCAGAGGTGGGAGGGAAGTAGCAGGCAGTACCACTCCAGTCAGTCCTCTGGGCATCTCTCCTTTCCACTGATGGAAGCCTTCATGTCTGGCAGCTGTCCCTCAGCCTTTGACAAAAGTGAAGGGCAAGCTGGGTCCAGTCTTCCAGATGGTATAGCCATAATTGTCAAAGCAGATGGTTCTGTTTAGGTTTGTGTACTGCACTTGTTTCCCTGCTATCCAATCTAAAGCAGGGGTGCCATAGGAGTGCCAGGTGGGTCTACTGAAGTTATTCTTATGTGGGTCACCTATGCAACTGTAGCAGCAAATCAGACCTGGGGTCTGCTCTGCTCCATACCCTGCTACAGATCCCCAGTGAATGCATTTTAAGGGTGCCCATGCAGAGCTACTCTAGCATGGCTCCGAGCAGCAGGGGGAAGTTTGTGCTACCCTGTCCGAGGAATCAGCCTACCCCCACAATGCCATACCCAAAGGCAGTCCTCTTATGCCAGAGAAGTAGTCACTGCAGGCCCTGTAAATGAGAATTGAGGCCCTATCTTGAGCATACTCCCATCACACTGTTTTCAGCCCTAGGTGAGCAGCACTGGCAGCTCCCACTGTAAACTTCAAAATGGTGCCTTGGAGGTGGGCCATAGGATGTGCCTGTACAGGTGCCCTGATCCAGGACACACTCACCCCACAGTCCTGCACACTGGCAGGACTGGGAGGTGCTCCCCTTTGCACAAGTGTGCCAGGCCGAAACTGCTTTGGAGACCTCTGTAGCAGGATGCTGCATCTGATGGCAAGTTGGGCACGAGCTCTGTAATTAAGTGGTAATTATGTAAGCACACACTGCCCTTTCCTTGGCATATGCATCCAACCATAGAGTCTGTGTGTTTGTAATGAGTGCACAAAGCCTTTATCTGCCTGTGTTCTAGTGGCTTATGTAGCAGAGACCAAATACAAAACCTCTTAAAATTTTAAGCAGTTAACAGCTTCCTGCAGTGAGCATGTATGTGTGTGCATGTCTGCCTGCTCACTCCATCAAGCCCTTCCATCCTTTCTCTTTGGATCTGTCTCTATCACTGCACTTCATTCTCCCTCACCTCAAGTGCTGCAATTTATCTGCTGGTGTGTGTGTGTGTATATATATATATATAGCCTTCCTGCCCTCAGGCCATCCAGTATCTCTGCCTACTGCTGAGAACTGTTATAAACATTTGTTATTTTTCTGACATCCAGGCAACCAAAATACTTTTCTAAATGTGGCAAGGTTTCTGCAGTTTGATAGCATCACTCAGTGATGGCAAACAGTACTGTTGTTACTCTGTGTCCAATTTCAGAACAGTGAGGACAACATGCACATTACAAGGAATTGGTAATTAAACAAGAAAAGCATCTCTGAAATTCTTGACATTTCATAACCTGTCAGAAGTGCTGGCACACAGATATATCACAAAGCAAGGGAGAAGCACTCTGTCTATACTTTCACAAGGAAGCTGAGAGTTAAGGCCTGAAGCTTCTCTTCCAAATGCAGACACCAAACTGATGGGTGTGCCATACCACTGCAGGCACAGATGCTTTTGATGCTTTTCCTATTAATACTTTAACTCCATTTTGAAGCTTTTACTTTTCCAATCCAAAATTTCCAAGCACACATGCCTGGTCAGGCACTTAAATCCTTATTTATAAAGCCTGCCATATGCAGCTGGCTATTCACAGAGCGTACTACCAACAAGATTAATTTAATTAAGAACCACAAGCATCTCCAAAAATGAAAACAACAGATCAGGAAATCTAATGTCTCCTAGTAAGGTGAAGAGCCACATTGCAACAGTTACACTTGGCTTATAGTGACAAAGAAAAGAATGAACTGAATTCAGTACTATTCCAAAGTTGTATTTGGATTAAATTGACACGTGCCAGAAAGCTGGAAACCTGCCCTGTGTATTTCAGTGTTAAAAGCCTGGAAGTAGGGAAGGCAAGTTAAATATCTTCATTAACAGCTGCACTGATGGAACACCTTAGAAGAAGCAGTGACCTAATGTACTTATCTGGAGGATAATAATTAATCCAAAAAGATAATGCATTCCACATAAATGACCTGGCAACAATTTAAGGTGAATGACATTATTCCCTAGCACCAAACAATTCCAGATTTTGTCTTCAGACATTGCAGTCACTGTACCCATCATAAGCAGCTCAGTTTTAAATTATCAAGAGCTGATTTTTCAGACCATTCTAAGCAAGATGACACTTAAAAAAAGAGGGAGAAACTAGCTTTACCACCAGTCCTTGCTTCAGAGGTGCACAATAGCACTTGCTCAAAGAAGCAAGGATAAAAGAAAGGCCAAATCACTCCGCTTGGACTGAAGGGTACACCAAGGCAGAACTCTTTTTGTGACTACTGTCAGGTGAATTACATCCTTTTCCATACGGTTACGTTTGGGAATGTAGACCTCACTGTCCCTTAGTAGGCAGGAATTGACTCTCTAAGCTTAACTGCAAGTTATGAATTTTCTCCCACTGACCTTTCATGCAGACCTGACTCAAACTGTGGCTTTCTTCCAAACCAGGATTTATTGAAATTATTTTAGTTCACATTGCTTAAAACTACTGCTTGTCTTGGGCCCCCTTCTAAGAATGAATACACAGGTATATCTGTAAGATTCTATATATACAGGAGGCATTTTATCTATTGTATGTATATAATGTAGATATGAAATGTATCCTTCATCTCTACATGGTCATTTCCTTTTAAAGCAACCGATGTACTGGTACACACTGATTGTAAAATTGCTATGCAGATGGAGTAAACAACCACAGAAGATTCAAAGTATAGTAAAATCAGAAAGGTACTTACCTGCTTTGCTGCTGTAGAAGAAATTTGTCTTTTTTCCAGAAGGCTCAGAAGGTCAGCCAGGAGAAAAGAACTGACTGGGCTAGGGGAGAAAAGGGGACAGAAGTTACCTCAGAGAATAAGGCTGCTGTTGCTTGCCCAAAGACCAGGCAGTTTTGTATCACAAGCCAGTATCTTCCCTCATCATGCACAGTACTGAAGCATGGTACTGATAGCCTTGCAAACATCATACTCTAAACAAGGAAGACTAATTACTACTCTTAACTACAAGGTCCTCTTCTCTGCAAGGTGTTTGGTTAACTTCCTTTACCATAACAGCATCAAAGCCTGTGTAGTACTGCCTAAACTTTACAGATAATAACTAACACAGAAGTGAGCAGTGATACTATGCATGAGAACAATACTGTGATATTCTTGTGTGACCTACTCTAGATAATCCTGCTTTGGCAGAAGAGTTGAACTCTATGATCTCTAGAGGTCCCTTCCAACTCCTACCATTTGATGATTCTATGCTTATGATTCACCACTGTAGTAATTAAGAAGCCTGACCTTTCCTTTACTGTAAGGGAATGTTGTTTCAAATAACTGAGCAGGTCGTTTAGAATCCAGCCAATCACTTTCTTGGGCTTCATTTGTGTCTGGTTCACCACATTTTCAAAGAATTCTGTTAGTCCATCTTCATTCTGTTTAAGAAAAGGTGAATGCATCAAAAAGATACCACAGTGCGAATGTGATCACTTATACAATTAAATTCAGCAGTAAATACTCAATTCTAAAGTAAACTTGGCTTTGTGAATTCACTGCAAACTCAACAAAACTTTGGAGAGATTTTATTAACATAAGAGTAAACAATGTGAAGGCTAGAAGAGGTACATACAGCTGATCTGACAACCTGTTCCAGTGGAATTTCCAATAGATGAGTGATCTTTTTTCTCTTCACTCCTCCCCCAAACAAGCATTTGAGGAGAAGCTCTCTCATCTTCTCATGTGTTTTAAGTGCATATGATGCTAGAAAATACAATGCTGCTATCCAGCACGCTGTCATGCTACCTTTAAGTGAGAAGAGGCTTTTCCCTCAAACTCCACACATATTTCACTCTTCATTTTGCAATCACTCTCTCTATTTTGGACTGAAGGAATAAGTTTAGTTTGCACTCACCCTTCAATGATATGGAAAGGTTATACTGTAAGAAGCAGGGGTTGATTTTTCTAATTTTTTCAGAAGCTTTTCCAGAGCACCCTAAATGCTCAGAAGATATGACAGTAGAGAATTCAATTTATAGCCTAAGTGAAATCTGAGATTGTTTTTAGAAGAACAGACACTGCACAGTCTGTTGAATGCTGTGCTGTTTGTCATCAAGGCATTGATGGATCTTTAACTGCAGCACAAAACTCATTAGGTCTACTGAAGGCTGAACAGATATTAAGTGGCAGCTCCTACCTTTTCAAGGAGAAATCCAGTGTGCCGCTGGACTTACTGAAGAGCATGACAAAAACACACAGGAAGCCAAGCCAGCTCTCAGAAGTTGAGAGGCAGCAGTTTAGAGACAGCCAAGGAGCTATTCTAAGTATACTGTCATCACAGCAAAAACACTTCCCAAGCACATACTGGCTACAGCCAGATCTCTGAACAGTTGCAAGCAAAAGGAGTGCAGGTACCCACTAAACTGTGGCACGCCTTTCCCACTCCAGCACATCCCATCAAAACAGTGGCATTTGGCCTTGCTTTTTAAAGGCAATTTATCATCATAGCAATACAGAATTTTAGACTTTCCTCCTTGAAACATTCACAAACTTCCAACAGCTCTAGATACCACATTTTTCAGTGGTAATGATGTATGGCTTTTAAGAAGACTGCAGACTACAGCTGTCTGTTC
Organism: Semnornis frantzii; assembly: GCA_013399775.1. Taxonomy (NCBI): domain Eukaryota; kingdom Metazoa; phylum Chordata; class Aves; order Piciformes; family Ramphastidae; genus Semnornis; species Semnornis frantzii. Next base: position 41,533 of record VWYK01047298.1, read on the forward strand.
TGTGAAACAGAACAAAATGTACTTACATTAACGGTTGATGTGCTGTAAAGCTGCTGTAAAACTAACTTGAGACTGTGAGCAAAGAAACCAAGTTCTTAATCCACTGAGGTCTTTTGTGAACCAAGGCAGACCTTGTACCTCCTTTTAGCTGTCCATCTAATACACACAGATAGAATTCCCTTTTCTTTCAGTGTTCTTGCAAATTTAACTACTAGTTACTTTATAATGCAATTTAGTAAAATCT
>VWYK01047302.1:0-18989 GCA_013399775.1 Semnornis frantzii
ACCTTGCTATTCTATGATTCTAGTATGATGGAAACGGGGATTTCAATGTGATCTTCAGAAAAACTGATATTTTCCTCTATGTGCTATTCCTAAAGTTTGGGGTTTTTTTGGGATTTTTTTTTTTTTTGGGGGGTGGTGGTGTGTGTCTTGTTTTGTTTTGTTTTTTGAGTGAGACTGTTTAAAAGCTGTGCCCCATATACTTTCAAGGTAGCCATCAAAAGTGTAAGTACAATAGTTAATGTCTGCCATGAAAGATATTTTTGAGGGCAAGAAAATACACTGCTTAGAAAATGGCTGGAAGTGAGCTACAGGATGTATAATCCAACCACAGGAAGATTAGTCTCCTGGCAGTGCAGAAGATAGATAGTCCCTAACCAGTACAAAGCTATTGTTTGTTATCTCCTGATGAGCTACACTTGCTATGGTTTGTATTCAGAACTCTGTTTTTACACTGAATCTCCCAGTGTGACATTCTTCACTACTGGGATTTCAACAGATGTAATTTGTTCTAGATGTTCATGGTGCTTACAAGGATAAGCATAAGAAGTAGGAGAAAATAATCCCTTCCTGCACAAGCAGTCTTGTTGCTATGAGGCCCACCATCTTCCTTTCAGATAGATTTCTAGAGGTTTCCAAAGGTTTCTGAAATGTAGGTTCAAAGAGGTTTCATGGGTACAGTAGTTCTTTTTTAGATTACTCTTCCCTTTGTTTTGATTGTAATAGGCCTAAGAACATGTTATGATGACAGAAAATGGCATTCTTTTTTTCCTTATTGCTAATAGTATTTCTTTGGTGGTGTTTTTCATCAACAGTTGTCAGTTTTTCAAAGGGTACCATTGCCCCCATTTCACAGATGGAAACTGAGGCACAAGGAAATGGCTTGCCCACAGCCACTCAGGAAGCCAGTGGCAGGAAATGAGTGATGCCAGCAGGCCAAGTCCCCACTATTTTATTTCAGTGCTCCAGCAGTCAAAAACCTATTTAGCCTTTGCAATCTATCTCTCCCTTTTTACGACCCAGCTACTGCTATGCCTCCATTTTCTTTTGTCAAAAAGCTGGAAGCAGTTGGAAACTAAGTGCTCACATTTAACTCTGCAACTGCCTCTGCTGCTGGCTGGAACGTTGCTGTGAAACCTATGTGCTTAATGTCTGTGGGATCGGTTCTGGTGATGGAATTAATGGAAAAGCCCTCTATGAGTTGAAAATGGCGAAATTCTAAAGAGCCCTCTAACTAGCTGCACTTTCTGGCAGCTGGTGGGAATGGATTTGCAGCACTGTGGGTGGCAGATGTTGGGGAAGACTGTAGCTAAGACCCTTTTGGTGGTCTTTGTGCCCTGTGGCAGATTAGTGAGGGAATTCAATCAGAGAACGATGCAAAGATATATGTAGTGTATGGGGATGAGCTCTGAAAAGTAGAAGGTGGGTTGTAAGGCTCCCTAAAGAGCAGGGGTGAACACTTCAAAATTTCTGCAGTTTCTGCAGTTACTTTAAATGGGGCTTTTATGTGCGAAGGGGTTAGTGGCAGGATATAAGAGCTTTAATCCCTGGATTTTTGCTAGGTTTGAGATGGGCCATAGTTTGGAGAGTTTGCCATGTTTTCTGCCATTTGAACTACATGTAATTATGCTCTGGTCTGCACCCAGACCTCTGCAGGCAGCTGTATGTGCCACAGAACATGTCCTGTAGAGTTCAGAATCTCTCCTCTGCCCTCTAGATCTCTACAAGCAAATTATAGCTTGTTGCAGTTGAAAGTACCTAGATGGTGAAAAAACCCTTCCGTCCTCCTGTTGTCCCTGGGATGTCTCCAACTGAGGAACTGTTACAAAAGCAAGCCATTTGTCTGTGATAGAGGATGAGTTTTTAGACTGCTGTGATGCAGTTTTTCTGAGTATGTGACACTTGCTTGACCAAAGAGGATAAGTTTATGGACCTGAAAAGGTTTCTGGACTTCTGCTACTCCTATCTCTCTTGAACTCCTCTGCTTCTCTAGTATTTGGTTCTTGATAAACAGAGAATCATGGAAATGTTCATTGGGAGAGACCCTGGAAATGGTCTTGTCCATGCTCCCCTTCATAGGACTATCACCGCTACATAGATGAGATCAGTTGGGCTGTGAAAACCTTAAAGAATTGAGGTTATGAAACATAGCAAACTGTATAGAAAATCTGTTGGCCTCAATGGGTCACTCCTGGAAACTGCAAAATTGAGTTGTGGGTTTGAAGGGCTATGGCAGCAGACATTCTAGATTCACAGAATGATTTAGATTGGAAGGCACCTTAAAGATCATATAGTTCTAACCCCCCTGCTGGGGCAGAGACACTTCCTAACAGACAGGCTGCTCAAGGTCTCATCCAACCTGGCCTTGAGCACCTCCATGGAGAGAGCATCCGTGACCTCCTCGAACAAGCTATTCCAGAGCCTACCCAGAGGGTACCCAGAGTCTACCCTCCTCAAGCTTCAATCCATTCCCTCTCATTTTATCGCTACAAACCTTTATAAAAAGCCCATTTCCAGCTTTCTTGCAGGCCCCCTTCAGGTACTGGGAGGCTGCTATAAGGTTTTCTTGGAACCTTTTTCACTCCAGGCTGAGCAGCCTCAACTCTTGCACCTTGGCTCCACAGGGGAGGTGCTCCAGCCCTCTGATCCCCTTCATGGCCCTCCTCTGGACCTGCTGCAGCAGTTCCATGTTGTTCTTATGCTGGGGACACCAGAACTGGACACAGGACTTCAGATGGGGTCTCATGAGAGCAGAGCAGAGGGGAAGAATCACCTTTCTCGTTACTCTTTTTAGCTGTGCTACCTCTACTTCTTTGGGCAAACCCTTTCCGTGGCAACTCTAACTTTCTACATCTATTCTGACCGATGGATTTGGTAATTAATTGTTGCCAATTCATGACTAAACTCGCTGAACATTATGTTGTGTGAAGCTGCGTAAGTACTAAACAAGGACATCTGGTTCTGCATGCCCACAGCAGGGCAAACCAACCATAACCATGGTGCAGGTGTCATCAGCAAAGATTGCTGATCCTAGGGAAAACCTACTTTGACAGGCTGGGAGCGTATCTAAAATGACTTGATAAGAGCTGGCTGTCACAGAGTGATTCTTGTTTTCTGACTTTGAATGATGTAAGCTGAGTCTGCTTAAAGTCTTCATTCAGGGAAAGCAGAGCTCCTGCTAATTCCTACTGACACCTGGCTCTGTGTAAATTGTCAATAGATCTTGCAAGACTTATTCATGCCACAGCAGAGAGAATGCCTAATGTGCTAGCACACCTTGGCTGAGTGAGTTACTCTTAGTGCTGAACATGCTGATTACTTTGCAGTGGTCAAATCCTCCACTGGTATTTAAGGTCCAGTACCTGCTCTACACTAAGAAGTTGGAAACCTTTCTCTGTACTATGGACCTGCACTGCCATTGTAAATCCTGAAAACAATGCAGTTTTTCTCAAGATTGTCACTGTGTAGTGATTTTTATGTCCCATCGCTATCACTGCCCCATTTTTAACCCTCTGTGCTCATGCTTCTAGAAGTGGCAAAGATATTTTTCATATTCTGCCTAAAACTTGATTGTAAGGTGACTAAACAAAATGTGCTTCACGATGGAGTTGGTTTTTGACTGTACTTGCTTTCAGACACACGAGGTGAACATAACCCATGACTAACCTGTTCGCCCATGTTTCATGGCTGTGACTATTACCATATAGATAAAGTGTTCTAGGGTACGTACAGTGCTAACTTTTAGTATCGTCAAGCTTGTATGTTTTACTCCACTGACCACTGCATACACAAATAACAGAATTATGAAGCTGTAGATTCAGGCTCTCTGTTTAGACAGAATGAAAACCGATTAATTTTGCTGAAACAGGCTTGTCCATTTTTGTTGTATTTCTCAGCCTGTCTTGCTCTACTTGAATGCAGGAGCGGACCAAACAGTATTCTCAAACTGAAGNTGGGGCAGAGACACTTCCTAACAGACAGGCTGCTCAAGGTCCAAACAGTATTCTCAAACTGAAGATACTGGCATAACTTAAGACACAGTACGTTGCAATGCTCTGGTGGTCCTCATATAGTTCCCTTTATACACAGAATCATAGAATGGTAAGGTTGGAAGAGACCTCAAGGATCATCTATTTCCAACCCTCTGCCATAGGCAGGGACACCTCCCACTAGTACAGGTCACTCAAGGCCCCATCCAACCTGGCCTTAAATACCTCCAGGGAGGGAGCATCCACAACCTCCCTGGGCAACCTGTTCCAGTGCCTCACCACCCTCACTGTAAAGAACTTCCTCCTAACATCTAGTCTAAATCTTCCCTCTGCCAGTTTAAACCCATCTCTGTTTCTTTGAGAGAAAACAATGGGTAATTATTACTAAACATATACAACAATGATATACTTATGTGCTTTATAAACTATGTGGAAAATATAGGGCTTTGATGCTGAACTATAGGCCCTTCCCATTCCCAGAAAAGAAAGGGAATTTGTTAAGTACTTATTTTATTCTAAACTTTGAAATATTTTCAGTATTAAAATAAATTAAAAAACCCACAAACCCAAAAACCAACCAAACAAAAAAATGAACCCAACCCCCCCAAACCCAACCCTGAAAATCCATTCTATTAAACATATCTGAATTTTGATGTGAAATACTTGGAATAAGACTTCTGCTGATTTCTTCCACAGCTTCATTTTATCATATAGCAAACAATTATAGAATATGCAGTTAAGGAATATTTGGCAGCTAGAAACTTGTGGTGTTCACAGCCTGGTTAATATACTCAACTCCAAGTGCAGTCACTGCGTATGCCACAAATTCACTGCTGGCTTAAGTGACCACAAACCTGTTGAAGTGACATTGTTTTTACCAGAAATTATTTAGACTTTGCAACCACTGAAGAATCTTTAGGATCTTGAAATTTATTTTGAGGTCACAAATGGAGCAAAACTGGACATCCCTCTTGAGCATCTTTCTTTATGTGCTCTGATTCTGTCCCCTTGTTCTTCTTAAATAATCACTGTTAATAGCAGCAGAGCTGCTCTGGAGTAATAAATTATAAATGCCATGCTTTAGCCTGCTTATTGGGATGTGATTAAATAGGTAATTTAATAGAGTTTTTGCAGATGAGTATGGAACAAAGAACCGGCAGCAGCTCAAACCAACCTATTTCTTCATAAATTCTTGAAGGCAGTGGAAAGACAATGCCAAACACTCTCTCCTTGAAGGTCATGGTAAGAATGCACAGCAGTAAAACCTCTGGCTATATGAAAAGAGCTGCTTGCTTCAAGTGGAAATGAGTGGAGCTGAAAGATGCAGTTGAAAAAGTGGACTCCTGCTACAGCACCTGAAGAGAGCAACCTGCAGGGCATCAGCAGGTAAGATTCCCTAGATAATATTCAGAAAGCCTGTCTGTGAGTCATGGGCGTCCAAATGATGTTGTTTCTATTGATAAAACAGCAGGCTGCTCATTGCTAATGGGCTGCAGGCTCTTGCTGGAAATGTGGAGGTTGCAAAGCTGCATGGAAAACGTGTCTGACACTCAGATTTCTTTAGCCTAGGGTCTAAGATGAACTAGAGAGAAAAAAGACTGATGTTTGGGTGATGTGCTCTGAGACTGGAAAAGAGGAAATAAAGGGGAAACCTGTAAATGTGCTAGTGACAGTCCTGCAAGTCAAACCTAAGGTGGGTTATGTGGTTCTGCAGGAAATGGTGGGTGAGGCTTTGCCTGCTTCTGCCAGCCAGGAATAGGATTTCACCTGAAACAGGGCTGTTCTTGCAGGGTCTTCTGAATGGAAGCTGCCTGTACATCTGCTCTCAGCTGATCTTTGCTTTTGATAAACAATTCTCAATATGCTCATAGCAATGCTTTGGTTAAAACAAACCAGCGATTTAATTCTTGGTTTAGCTTCGAACTTAGCCGAGCAGTTTTCAATATTACAAGGACATTACAAGTCCTATGAAGCAAAGCAAAATAAGCTTTAGCCTGAACATTAGTCTAGCCACGGTGAGTTACCATATAAAGGCATAAGTCTTACATGTACCCAGCTCTTCCACTTGATTCATATTTCAGCATAGTACCACACCACAGATTCAACAAACAGATCATTTTAAATGGACAGCTATATACAAAACTATGGTACAACGTTATTACAAAACTTGAGAAACAAAGCTTTGAATTTTCAAAACACAATACTGCACAGTCCCAGTTTTAGAGCAAAAGTATCATGAATCTACATGTTCTGCAGCATGAACACAAAGACTTTTGAGTGCAAGCAGCTGACAATGGCATCCAAACCCAGAGATTTACTAAAACATGAGCTGAAAATGTGTCCAATAGAGCACTCTGGAAAACCTCTTTCTGTTGCTTTAATAAGAGGAACTGTGGCTCTGGTCCTTCAAAAGTTGATGGATGCATCTGTGCATGTGACAAAACTACTGCAAGGCTACTGAAGTGCTTCAACTTAATTGCACGCAAGTAGCATGTAGGAACTAGCCACTATTTATATGGCCATGTGATTACTAAAATACATACTTTTTAAAAAAAAAACCCAAAAACCAAAATAACATTTTTTTTTTCTTCCCTTCCCCTGTAACGCATTTCCTTTGCTTTAAATGATTGAGAGTAAAAATACATTTGTCTGATGTGGGTCTTGGATATAGTCCAATATAAACTGTCAGTGGGTGATAAGAGGGAGTTCACATGCTTCCACTGGTGACGGTATAGCCACTGCTTAATTTATACCCTTAATTTGGTTGAGGCACTGCTATTTTAAAAAAAAAAAAAATTCGCTGAGGGTTAAACACTGCAGTCCTTTCTTAGATCACACTCAACTGTTGTTTCAAGAGGAGTTTGTCCTAAGAGCAGGTTTAAAGGCTTGGCTTCTGGGACAGCAGAAAAGAAGTCTGATGCTTTCACACTGCAATGCACAGAACCAGCCCCTGTCTCCATGGCCCAAGCTATGGGGGCTGAAGTCTCTGGGAATGCTCTCTGGGCCTTGAGGACAGGATTGAAAGGCTGTGTGAAGAGAAGCAGTGTGTCCTGGTGGGGCAGAGGTGACCACGATGGTGGTTTGTGATGTAGAACCCGAGAAGCTGGCATCACTCCAGAGACATGTGAGTGTTCGCTGAGTCTCTGCTATTTTTTCTGTCTTGCCATGACACCTGCAGGAGGAAGGTGAAATGCAAATTATTTGCAACTATAAAACAAAAGCAATGTGTTTCTGCATGTGTGAGTATGTAATAGTTGGGGTGCTACTAGGGAAACTACTTTTAGATAACATAAACATAGGAGGAGCTGAATCTTTATGCGTTTAATGAAAACCTCAGGTCTTCAGTACTGATCCTGATGTTCAAGAGTTTGGGGAACTTTGCTCTTAAGCTGATATTTATAGATGCTGGGAATCTTATCAACATCTGTATCTGAGGGGTAGGTGTCAAGAGGAAGGCAGTGGTGCCCAGTGATAGGACAAGGAACAATGGGTACAAGCTAGAACACAGGAGGTTCTACCTCAACATGAGGAGACACTTCTTTATGGTGAGGCTGACAGAGAACTGGAACAGGCTGTCCAGAGAGGTTGTGGAGTCCTCTTCTCTGGAGACTTCCAAACCCTGCCTGGATGCATTCCTGTGTGGTCTGCCCTAGGTGATCCTGCTTTGGCAGGGGGGTTGGACCGTGGAGGTCTGGAGGATTCTGTGAGTGCTAGTTTGGTCCAGCAATGTAAACCTTATGTTTTTTTAAGCAGCATATTGGAATAGGCTTCCATACATTAAACTACTTTGTAAATTTATTCTGTTTGACAGGACTATCAGAAGGATGGGGTGAAACACTCATTTTTAAGAGCCTGTCTCAGTCCATGACCAAAGCAAATAGCGCCTAATATTTCTAATGGTAGACATGAAGGCAAAGGCCACATGGAAAGATGAGCAGTAGCTTGATTAGGTTCTTGAGGTCTTTAAGAGAACTGCTCACAGACAACACTGAGTCTGTGGAAAACCGTGATTTTCAAGCCCTGTTGTCTCTTTGATGGGGGAGGCTGATGTTCCACTATGCCATATGTATGTCATAGCTGCTGGCAGGCAGTGCTTTGTCTCAATCCTGACTCTTTCCCTCCCTCCTCACCAGACTGTGGTCTTGGAGAATTGGCCTATACTCCTGGTTTGGTTGGGTCTTTAATTTTCTAAGGTATACTCAAGTAGATTTGTAAGTAGGGAAACTGCCCAAGCCCAGTTGCTTATGGACTTGTGCTTTCAAGATTTGTTTCCTCTAACATTTTGAAGAGACATATAAATGGGAAGAGAAAAAAGGGGCTGCACAGATATGAACACTTGTCTGTAGTAATCCTCTAGCATCTCACGCAAGGAGACTCAAAGAGCTCCCTCCCTGAGTCCAGGAATGTGCACTGTCCCTCCTCTGTTCACTGTCAGTTTTCGTTAGGTGGTATTCAAGATCTTTCAGATTTGTTTGGAAATGAATTCAAATGTTATCAGCACAAATATGAACGCAGTGTGAACACCAGTGCCTTGATTCCATGGGAAAACAGGCTTAACCATTTCTTTCAGGAACACAGAGATAATGTGGGATACCACTCCTTGGGTTACACCCAAGCTGACATTTAAAGGACATCAACATTAATACAGAAATTGCTGCATTAGCAAGATGCAGTCAAGGTGAGGCAAGATCTCAGTAGCTGATGACAACAGTCTTTTACTACTCTGCTGCTGTTACAGAAGTACTAAAAACTGACAAGGCAATTGAGTCTTGATCACTGGATCACAGGATGTTAGGGATTGGGAGAGACCTCTAGAGACCTTTAGTCTCTACGGCTCAATCTGCACGAGAAGGAAGATGATTCCCGTGGCTTCACTGAAACATAGTGACCTCCACATCCAGCAAATCTGTCAGAGAAAGAAGAACCCTGGTCCAAAAGAGAACTGGCTCTGGGACTGGAACAGCAGTTTGGGGCAATAAAGGGAAGGAAAAAAAAAANAAAAAAAAAAAAGTGGAAAAAATGTTGATAGGGAGCTTGCTAAGTCTGACATATGAAGAGGGATGGTTTTGAGCTGCATTTGGGTGAGGCAGCACTGTGTCTGGAGACTAAGAGATGCAAATGGATTTTTGTTTCCTGTAACATATCTGAGTACATAAAGATGGGATCCAGTGAAATGTGGCTATGCTAGGCACTTAATTTCAAGGACGTACTGCTTAACTTGGTCACTTCACAAAGGTACTGTTTTTCAATGCATTCTCTATGTTGCTTTCCCATCTCTTCTAAGGTGAATTAAAAGCTGTCTACCTCTATTTTTTTTTTTTAACAAATATGACATTTTTTAACCCTACAGGCTGAAATCCCTGTGCTTAAAACATACATAAATCAAGTTACTTACAAGTTACAGCTGCTTTCCCTGTGCAGCACAGCTACTGGTCCTAACTTATTTCTTACCTCTGCCTTGTTTCTACTATTTTCTGCTCTTGCTGCAAATCTTCCTTAGGATTTTAAACCAACTGAGCTAGTCCACTTTTCCACTTGATGTAATCCTGCAGTGTAGCATGGAAAGGGCCAGGAGGAGTGCAGAAGTAGTCAGGACTCTAACTACTGAATTTATATCTCATTTTCTCATTACGTCCAGTTGCAGGAACCAAAGCAATCCTGTGTGGAAATCCTGCAGAGATTTCCCTGTTCAGCAACCCTGGGGGCAAGGGCTGTGAGGCTGTGCAGGAGCAGAGCTCCCAGCCCCAGGCACTAGGGATGCTGGAGAATAAATACATTCCTTTCAGGAAATGAGACAGAAAAAGATTTGACGTTATTGATTCAGCTCCTAAGAGATGCTCATCAGCATGGAAAGGACAACGTGTAACTATGCAATTTCAGTACAGTGGGTGTTTTGATTCTTTCTTTTTCTTGCTTTTCTTTTTAATTACTGTAAAAACAAAAAATCTGAAAATTAAAGTCTTATCCTGAAACTCCGTAAGTTTTCTCTTGAGAGGCAACTGTATGTTGCCAGCACCAGTGAAGGATGCAGGGATCTCGGTACAGACTTTTGCTAGAAATTTAGTTTACCTGCATTATTTATATTGATGACAAAAGCCACATAACCTACTTCCCATCCTCTGCCCCAAAAGCTGCATGAATGCACACGTGAAGTATGCACATGTCTGTTTGCTCCAACAGCCTAGTTAGTGTGGAATTGAATTTGGCTTTGAGTTGGAGCTGGTATCTTGCCCTAACTAGTTCTCCTGAGGTCCAGTTTTATTCCTTGTCTCAGATACTTATATTTAAATGGTGCCATAGGAAGTGCTACCTGCAAGCAAAGAAAAAATTGTTCTTCACAGGAGGTAGGTACTGAAATTGCATTTTTACAGTTTTGGAGAAAATAATGGGACCAAAGCAAAGACTTTGTTTATCACATGAAGCTGGATTCGCTTGGTTAGAATAATTACTTTTAATTATCTTCAGGGAAAGGAGATTTGGCTGCTGCTGACACAGAGGATGGACATGTGGGCTGTGACCCTGTGTTGAGGGGACATAAGTACTGACTCCACTCAACACAAGATCAACACCCAGGACAGTAAAAATCAGAGCAGAAGTTTTATTCTACATGTATTTGTGATTAGACACAAAGACAAAAAGCTTAGCTGATATGCTGAATACTGATTAGGTCTGTAGAATCCCATTGCTGTGGTTAGTTCACATAGAAACACCTTTGTGAGTTTACATACCTCATTGTACCACACAACCTTTTTTTGTTTTATTATCTCCAGTATCAGCCTCAACCTCTGCTTTTAAACAAAAGAGAGACACTAAATATAACTGATCATGGCAAAGCAAATGTAACATCAGGGGACTTTTTATGATGAAAATATTGTCTAGTAGCAGAAAGGTTCCTAAGATGTCATCCCTGGATGCCTAGGGAGCCCAGGGGCTTGTAGGGAGCGTCAGTCCCTTAAGCCAGAAATATTAATTCCATGTATCAGGAAAGCATGATTGTGGAGGTGTGGGGTGCTCCTCTTGCTGCAGCTCTTCCTGCTGCCTCCTAGAAAGCAAGTTTAGCAACCACTGCTCCAGGAAACCACTTCTGGTGTGTGGCTTGTCCTTTAACTAGGGGAAAGTACCATGTTTAGAAATATAAATGACTACAGTCCCAGAGCATGCTAGCATTATGAGGGTAAGTCCCTCTATGGTAGGTGCTCAACCCATGCCATCTGTCTTTGAAAAGCAGTGGCTTTTCAAAGCCTTCTTCCTTGGATGCAGAAAAAGTAAATAAAGAGACTTCTGCCACTTTCCTGCCCTGACCCCAGCCTCCTGCAGAAAACAGTCTTTGGACAGTCTGTTGCATGTATTTGAAGGCTAACAGACCCACATGCCCTCCCTGTGAGGTACCTCTACTTCAGGATTGAAGTAACCATTCAAAGGTGGCTTCAGCTCAGTAGAGTCTGAGGGACTTGGATGCACTTCCCAGGTTTGAGACCAGGTGTGGACCTGCACCGTGAGGCAGAGACCTGGGTGGCTCCACACTTCAAGCAGCCAAGCTGTCTGCAGTGGGGCAGGCCCAGCATGAGGGACTAATTCGGCTGCCCAGATACAGTCTTTTGCAGAAGCATCATAATTGTTGCCTTTCTCTCCTCACCCTGCAGTGATGGCTTGAGGGTCTGATATTCAGGATCCACCTGGGACAGGCTCTCAAGTCACTGCAGGCAAAATGCTTTTGCAACAGGGCTTAGGAAAGAAAAAAACAAATGATCCTTTGACAATGCTAATGTTGCTGCCTTTATGTGTTTAAAAGTAGTCGAGAGGAGGTGATCTCTGATTAAGCACCCAGTATTAACTGCTCTTAATCACTGCTCTGGAGTTTAATGGAGCTCTTGTTTACACATAACTGTGCCTTGTAGCTGTCTTTAGCACACTTGACAGATGTGCTTATTGCCATCTTTACTGCATATGTGTAGATGGGCTTTGTAATTGTTGATTCATCCATACTCCTTCATACACTACTTATAAATGTCAAGGGAATGAACTATGCTTGTGTTTTTCTTTTTAAAATCTCTTTAAGGTTTAAAAAAATATAACTTCTCCCACAAAATAGCATGGCTATACAGGCAGGGGACACTGGACCTTGAAGCGGGGAGGGACATATATAAATACAGGAAGAAGCCTCCTCAGTTTAAGTCATCCCTGAGGGGTACATATGAAATAGGCTACCTGAGTAGCTTTTGCTGTGCCTCTTCTTCTTCCTTCGTTTCCCAGATGGCCTCTGCTTTTCCCTGTCAGTGTGAGCTTGTCCTGGGGGCAGAGTTGCCGAACAAGAGGAGTCAGTTGCTGGCTCCTCTGAGAAGGACTTCTCTTGAGAGGTGTCCAAGAGTGAGTCTGTACCAGGGTCTTCATTTTCCTTTGCCATCTCTTTTGACTCTGCCTGATAAGCCTCATCACCAGGAGCAAACTGACCACTGCCAGGGTGAATCCGAGTCTGACTTAGCCACGTTTCTGGCTCCTGTGCCAGCCTGTAACTCTCTGGGCAGTCCTTGTTCTGGTCTTCTGAAATAGCCTCATTGAATTGTTCTCTTAGAGAAGTGTCCAAACTGCTGCTCACAAACTTTATCCCTGTGTCTATGTTAGCAGCAGAGAAGGCAATGGCCCGGTCAGCTTCCTCCAAGCTTACTGAGGAGCTTTCTGTCCGGGACTCTGGTGGCAAATTCCCTCTATCTCTGTCTTTAGACAGCATCTGGTTTGAAGCTGAGGCATCTGTAACATCTCCAGTCATCTCCTTCTGGGCAGTGGTTGAGAGAGGAATGCTTTCTGAGGGATGACCATCATTGTTTTGCTTGGTTTTATCATCGATCTGCTTTCCTGCTGCTCGTGGATCCTTAATGTTCTTCCCTTTAAACAAAAAACATGCTATTAGCCACTGCTGCAGCATTGCACCAGGGATCAACCAAGGTGTTTCTGCCACTGGAAGAGGTTACAAACCAGCCTGTGGAGAGTGCACTGACCCTAAAGCACATATGCAGAGGCAGCACCATCCTCCCTATACCTCTTCTCCTTATACACTATGTAGTCATACTGAACTCCAAGGCTCCAGCACAGCAAAGACCCTGCTGTATTGATGGGGATGACACCAGGGCTCCTGCAGCATGGTTCTGTGGTTGACCCTCTGTGAGCTGTGCCTCTCAGAGGGTTTATCAGCATGGGTGCAAAGCCATGCTGCTGCAAATGCCTGCTAATTTAGGGACAGACCTGGCTGGCAACACCTCAGGGCTCTCTGCAGCACTGGCTGCAAAGCCTCCTTAAATTAAATGCCCCAAACACAAGTGTGACAGCTTCTTGCTTGTGTGCTTGGCTGAGGGTCACAGGTAGATGGGAATGAATAGCTGCAGGTTTGGAGGGGTCTCTGTCCTTACCAGAATGGCTCTCCTCAGTGCTCTCCTCCGGCAAGGTTTTAGGAACTGCATCCGACTCGTATCTGTTCTTTGTCTTTCTCAGCGTGAACCCTTTCCTTATGTCAGCAAGCAGCGCATCGATGACGCACACCTCCTCCTGCTTCACCACTCCCTTCTTAACTGGGATACAAAGAGATGGGTGTTACATCTGGCCATGAGATGAGGCAGAAGGAGACTCTGCAGCAATGCTGTTGCTTGGAAAAGGTACTGCTGTCCCAGTACAAGCAACCAAAAGCAAGGCCCCGATGCCAGGTCTGGGAGCAGCCTGTGCTCCGTGCCTCTGCGGCAGTGTGTCCTGGCTGAAGACAAAGGCTTTACCCCAAAGTTGGGACGCTACAAGTTTGCACCAGTGTCACCAGCTCTGCCTGGACTTGTGCCTGGTTGTACCATGACATTGAAATGTCTCCTGTCTGCTGTCTGTGTCAGTGAGAGCCTTCTGTGGGGAGGAGTGGGGATGGAGGACAAATAATCTTCAGTTTTCTTTTCTCTCAGTTTTCTTTCAGTTTTTTTCAACTTGTGCCTTTTGTTTTCATCCACAGAAAGGCAGATTTAATTTATCTGCAAGATTTTTGGGATGTCAGTCTGTGATAATGAAAGACTACATAAATCTCTGGGAGTTTTGGAGAGGGGAGAAGTCAAGTGTTTCTTCTTAGATTTGGGATTCAAAAGTTACATTTAAAAACTGAAAAAGTTAGCGGAAATGTTTACATTTTATTTTTTCCTCTGCTATTTAGTCAGTGAACCTAAAATTAACTTCTCTGCACAGCTGCAGCTGTGAAAAATGAACTCTTAGCTGCTTAAAGACAACTAAAAGTGTCCAGTCAGCTGTCACTTGGAAACCCACAAAAATAAATTACGACTACTGATCCATTAAAGCAGGATCAGCAAAGAGCTCCTATAAGCTCCATCTCTCTTTTTTTGGGAGCCCTTTCAGATACTCACTGACTTTTCCATTTTCTCCCTTCTGTCTCTTCCCCTCTTCCTCTTCCAGCTGTTTTTTCCTCTTCTCTGCTTTGGCAGCTTGCTCCTTCCTGTCCTTGTTTTCCTGCAGTGAGGTAACAGGGGCATGAGAAGGTTGGCTAATGTCTGCTAGAAAAGCCAATGAAGAGAAAGATCTGCGGATGGTTGCAAAGAAGGATGAGAAATTCTGGCCCTATCCTCTGCAATAAACAAAATGGGCATGTGGAATATGGGTTTTCTTGCTTGGCCAGGACTCAGCCACATCCCAGTAGAAAGTTTTAGAGCAAGCCACGTCCTCTAAAACTTATACACTAAACTCCAAAGCATCTTTGTGACCCTCCAGCTAACACTGCAACAAAATCACAGATCACCAGGGTCTAGGCCAAGCCAGGATCACTACCACTGCATGAAGATGGAGCAGAGTAGGGATCAGACACCTCTTTACCAGGTGACCTTATGCCAAGTGCTAAAGAAGGAGGAGGTAACCATCATCTTTCCCCAGTGGATCCAGGTGCCCATCTGTCTGTTAGAACAGAAGCATGCATCCATACTAAGGCTGCTCAGTATCACGGGAGTGTAGACCAACCTTTAGGGCTCGAATAAAGAGATCTCTGAAGGTCTTCATGGTGCTAAATATGTCCTCTAAGGATAACTTGCTTGGGTCTTCACAGAGGTAATTTGCAAGTTCTTCTCTCTTCCTTTCAATGGTTTCAAATTCTTCTTCCAGGTTCCTGGAGGCATCAATGCTATCCTGAAACATGTTTAATACACACAGTAAAGCATCCACCAGAAGACAGCGAGTGAAGTGCACTTAAAGCAAAAAAAGATGTCATCATAAGAGCTTAGATCAAGACTCTTGGTCCTGTCTTTTAGTTGCAGCAGTTTGTAAGGTATGAAGAAATTAAGATTTGCAGATGATCTTTGCTCCTGGTGGCTGTACTGAGCCAGTTTGCAGGGGTGGTTTGAGCAAGACATGGAAAGCTCAATGCAAAACTTAATCCCAAGAGAAGGGCTTTACTATGGTCATCCTGTCCTGCTTTTAGCTGGGATAGAGTTAATTTTCTTCCTCGTAGCTGGTACAGTGCTTCTTTTTGGACTTAGTGTGAGAATCATGTTGATAACACACTGATGTTGCAGCTGAGTAATGCTTACTCTAAGCTAAGGGTTTTTCAGTTTCCCATGATCTGTCAGTGGACAGGTGCACAAGAAGCTGGGAGGAGGCACAGCCAGGACAACTGACCCGAACCACATAAAGGGATATTTCAGACCATAGAATATCATGCTCAGTATATAAACTGTGGAGAGTTGTCTGGGAAAGGAGGATCAGTCCTTCAGCATTGGTCAGTGGGTAGAGGAGAGGGCTTGGGTTTTATTATTATTAGTAGTAGTAGTATCACCATCATCATTATTATCATTATCTCAACCCACAAGTTTAACTTTTTTTCTAATTCTCCTCCCTGCCCCACTGGGAGAGGGGATGAGAGGCTGAGCAGGTTCATGGTGCTGTCTGGGGTTAAACCATGGGACAGATCCACACAAAGGGAGAACATTTTCACTCAAAGTGAAAAGTCACAACAGAGTAGAGAGTGTAGCTGGGGCCAGAACCTCACCAGAAGTATTTAAGTTTGGGCAAATAAACACCAATGGATTGTGTGTCACTGCAGCCTATTTTCCAAATCCGAGAGCATGTCTCGTGGCATATTTTCCATCTTCTCATGAGACTCTCCAGCTGCACATGTACCATGCACTGCCTCTTTGTGTAATAGGGAAGATGTGAGGGAGCTCTGTTACTGACCTGGATAGGTTTCTCATACTGTTGTTTCACATCATCATTTGATGATAAAACTTTTCGCTGCAGCTCCAGCAACTTCTTTAAATTGGCACTGGACTCCGCGCGGATGATATCAAGATTAATTCTGAAATCACACAGAACCCCATCCCAGTTAGTTGATACTCCAGCACCTTGCACTGACCAAGGAGTCTGAGCTGATGGTTTGACTGTCCTTCTGCTTCTCACCACTGCACTGAACTGAAACCTGAGCTCTGAACTCTCTGTACAGTCCAAGCTCACGGACAACAGCCTCCTTCCACATGCTTACGGAAAGGCTGCCAAGTCTACCTACAACTTCAGTATATATGAATGCCAAAAAAAGTCCACCCATTCAAAGGGTTGTTCTCTACCCTCAGAGTTCAGCATTTGCTCACTTTCTCTGGTTAAAGGCTTCTGCTACCACAAAGGCAATGCAGATTTTGGAAGGGCCTGGGAGGCAGCATTAACTGAATGCTCTGCAAATTCCAGCCCTAAGTGTTGCCAGCTGTAGTAGAACTATTATATGTTAAAAGGGATTCACCATTCATCAACCAAATCTTTCAGTGAAAACTAAATAAGATGCCATCTTGTTAATGTGCTATACCAGCTGCATGTGTCCTAATTTCTGGTACTTTGTTGATGTGTATGGGATATATTTTCATCTTTAATTTGAAGGAAGTGACACACAATTTACCCTGCTGCTTTTGAAACATATTCAAGATCCTTTGGCAGTTCCAGTAGGTCCATGTGGCTGTTTTCTACTTCCTGAAGCAGAAGAGAGAAAGAAATGTTATTTGTGTGGCTGGAGCTGAGAGTGGAAGCTGAGGGGAAGGACAACTTCACCACATCCTGATGCTGCCCTGCTCTTGGAAGCATCCAAAACAGGATGGCATGTTCAGAGCAGAAAGGCATTGCTGCTGGTCTATTAAACTGATTGGGATGAATGTTGAGAAATACTCAAAGTCCAAAGCAAAGCTAACTTGCTGCTGAGTTCTTCTACCTTCTTCTGAAACACCTACTGTTTGACCATGGGAAGAGTGGGACTGTGTTTTGATGCAGTCTTACACTTCCTGCAGTCCCAGGAGGGTAGGGCTTGAATCTTATCTGCATTGTTTACTTTTGTGGCTGTGCTTGCTGAAGGTGCTGCCAACTAAAGCAGAGCTTGAACATATATAACTGCAGTGAGGGACCTTGATGAATGAAAGTGGTAGAGCAGAGCATGGAGGAAAAAAAGGGGAAAAAAAGCATTAAGCATTAGAGGGTACAAAAAAACCCACAGGGGATCAAAGAGGAGTACGAAAAGCCTGAGCTTTTCATGTCTAATGGAAAAGAGAGAAGTCATTAAAAGGTAGAAAGGCTGAATGGGTATAGACCAGCCAGGATAGTTTTGGTAGCCATGTGTGGTTTACAACTGATGAGGTGTAGATGGAACAAATATGGAAAAGGAAGCTCCAGCCACTGCAGGGAAAGATGCTGGGGGAAAGCAGAACAAGTCTGAAAATAAGGAGCTTCTTGAGTAGTACTAACGAGCAGCCTCCATCAGCCTAAGTGACTCAAACATTCTCAACTTGTGATGCTCTGCTGCCTGTCAGGGAAAATATGAATATGAGCATGTGGCATTAACTGAAAGTAAAGTAGGACAAATGTTTCATCAGGGAAAAATTCCTCCCTCCTTCCCC
The DNA here is from genome assembly GCA_013399775.1 of Semnornis frantzii. Lineage (NCBI taxonomy): Eukaryota > Metazoa > Chordata > Aves > Piciformes > Ramphastidae > Semnornis > Semnornis frantzii. The sequence continues at coordinate 17,879 of VWYK01047302.1, forward strand.
ATTTCCCAGGACTTGGCAGTGGTACCTCCAGAATATGGTGGAGCAGCGTAATGCGGGTTTGGTTTGCTTTGGTTTCTGTTAGTTTGAGTAAAGTGCTGATTTTAAAGCCATCGGCATCACCTGTGTGACTTCCCTGCAAGACAGAAAGCAAGTGGGTGTAATTCCTGTATCCATCCAAATTACAACCCAAAGTAAGATTATCCACAAACTGTAATAGCAGAAGAACAAGACAAAAGAGTTCCTTACATAGTTCAGAAAGTTTCCAACTTTGAGGATCAGTTGACAGAAGAGTGGCAGGCGATGACTGCTCAGAAGATCTGAAAAACATAAAGCAGTTTTAAACAAAAGCCTCTGATACACCACAACATTTCCTAAACTGCACTGAAAGTGGCATTCTGAATTTTACCAAATCAAAGCTAGTTTCAGCTCTGCAGCCCAGCAGCCCAACCTGGTTCTATACAGATACCATTCTGTAAGCTGCAAGTTTTTGTTGACCTGCGTTTCTTTCTTTCTGTCCCATTCCTAAAGGAGAATAACCTAGGGTTGGTTCTCTCCACCAACAGCCATCAACTCACTGCCTTCCTTAGAAGTACCCCAATTCACCCTGGTGCGAGCAAGGAGAACTGGACTGTAATATTAATCTTGCAGACTCTGTTCATCTGTGCAGTGAGGCCAGTTCTGACAGTCTTGTGATTATCTGCAAGCTGCTACAACCAGACATGCTCACTCTGTTCTTGGTCTTGCATGGTGGAGGTGATCATCAGGCGATGAAGAGTACAATCCTTGCTCTCGCTCTTATGACAGGGCACTGCAGTAGTGTAGTTTTCAAAGCACTCAGCTTTGAGGCAGGAACAGTTCCAAAAGGACAGTTTGGTTGCTGGGAAGACACTCTTTTGGGCAAGTTTTGATTTATCCCAGTAGGAAGCTGTAATGCCAGCTGGAGAAATCCCTGACAGGAGTTGGGGAAACTAGCTCTGTAGGGCAGGTGGCATTTGATAGTACCAAGAAGAGTGTTCTTCTCTCTCTTTAGAGTGGGGCCTGAGGTTTCTGCCACAGGAAGGCAAAATCTATTGCATAATATATCCAGCTCAAATCACTCACTAAATTGGAG
>VWYK01047302.1:23447-36319 GCA_013399775.1 Semnornis frantzii
GTGGTGGGGGTGGAGGTGGTGGGGCGGGAGCAGTGTTATGTGAAGGGTTAGATGTCTCTGGCAAGGGACAGCAGGCTGTGAGATGAGAAGATGTGATTTTCTTTTCATTAACAGGTGCTTCTGAGGGAGCTGTTGGTGCCTTGGAGGGGTTTGATGATCCCATGGGGCTGCGAGCTGCACATGCGCATGGTTCTAGCTCAGCCTGGATGCCTCCATTCTCACTCTCAGTCAGCTGATTTTCAGGCTGCTTTTGCTTGTTTGGATGCTTCTTGATAGATAGCAGCCTCTCGATGACTTCTTCAACTGTGTTCTCTTGGACTAGAGAAATGAGTTGAGGTCAGAAAAACAGATGAGGGCCAAAAGCTGGTTCATGATATTCATTCTTAATCAAGCAGAAGATCTGGAGTCACAGAGCCCATCCCTGGTGTCCTTTTACACAACTACACTTTTAGCTTCCAGTTTCCTTCCTATGGCCTTGGCTTACAAAAACTGTTCTGAGCATGCCTGCCAGCAAGACTAGCCAGCACCAGCCACAGGATCAAAGACCAATTCCCACTTACTCCCACAACCCAAAGTTCAAGTCCTAATCATCAACACAAAACCGTGAGTCCTGGGCCCACTGCTAAATGTAGCCAGCTCCACTGGCATCTGCATGGCTAGGGCTAGGGCTTTGCATCAACACTTGATCTTGTGCAGGAGGCATAGCTTTGTCCCCGCACAGTTTTAGCAAGTTCTATAGATTGTTTCCTGCACATCTGAGAAGGACTTCTGTGGGCAGTGGGTAGGGCAAAAGAAAACAAGTGGAGAGTGCAAGGCTGGATGGATATATCATTCTTACTGTCATTAGCAAGCAAAAGGGCTCTGTTCACTACTGCATCCAAGGATTCCCACAGCAGAAGGCTGGAGTGATGAGATGGTTCCAAGTGCAGCAGGCTCTGGAGGATGGACAGCAGCTGGATGGAGACTGGAGAGCGGCTCACCTAGAAGACAGGGCATCTTTCTGTCATAACAAGGCTGTTTCCAAGCAAAGTGTGCTAACTTCAGGCCCCAAGTGAGAGTCTACTTACTTTATTGAAGAGAGATGAAAAGACCTCATGATGATCATTCATGTTGATTCCATCACAGATCTTTAATAATTCCTCATCATCTTCTGTCTTGAACTCCTCAAATGTATCACACTGGATAATCAGATCCTCCTCCTCTATGTCTCTGCAATATTAGAGCACTGATTTTCACTGGAGAGCCCTTCACTGATTTTCAAGTGATTGCTTTTTTAAAAATAGCTTTTCATCTCTTTGTCTCTCAATGTTGGAAGTATTACTCGATCCTTTATATTATTTATAAAGGATCAAATGCCACCAGTGTATCCTTTCTTGAACTGAATATAACTCTTACTACAAGTCAACACATACAATTGAATGGGATTTTTCATGGCATAACCTGGCCCATTGTATGCTTTGTATGGATATCTTCAAGCTGTAACAAGAGTAGCACTTCCACCTTCTTGAAACTAGACCATCTGCTTTTTTTTTTTCTTTCTTTCTTTTTTTTTTTCCTTTTTTTTTTTTCCTCTTTTAAGTCAGGGCAAGTGAAAATTATTCCTGTGACATTACTTTTTAATTCTTTTCCTTCTGTATAACTGAAAAATAGATTAAAAAACCCTCAAACACTCTAAACCAAAATTTTCTGCCCTCTTGAGACCACCCAGTGCAGGAGCTCTAGCCTTGATAGCTGGCATTACTGAAAGAGCTTATTTTCCCTAATTTTTATGAGGTTGGGTGGAGCAATTCCAGTTATGTGGATAATTGTAACTCACATATAATACATTCTAGAATTTATCATGGGTATTTCTGACAGCCCTTCAGTTTTAAATTAAGGAACTCTTAAGACAGGTATGTCCAGGTATGTATTAGTGGAGTGTTTTAGCTGAATGCTTCTGGGACCAACACTGGCAGTCAAGGAGTTTTGAATATAACAAGTTGCTCAGTGAGCTCACAGCATCACTTTAGGTTCATTCCTTGCTCCATCTGTGCCCAGAGCCTCTGTCAATGCCATCTGCATCAACAGCCGTCCCTGTGACACTGTGGTTGACAAGGACATCTTAACTGGAGGCAGTTCCTTGTAATGGGCGCACACAAGCACAGTCTGCTTCATCTGGGTATACTTCACCCAACTGAAGGCTGATCAGCATTAAGTTTCCACAGCTACATTACTGTGAATCTCATTTATAAAAGAAAATTTAAACAATGATCCTTACCTTAGTTTGTCTAAAATATCCAACAGCTGAAGCCCTGGGAGAACAACAACAACAACAAAAAAAAGAAGTCACGACAACTCAGTACTGATTCATTATGATTTTTATATAATGTTATGTTCACAAACACTTTCTCAACAGACAAAATGTGAAAATATCTCTACAAGGATTTGTCAAAGTGAGTAGGGTCATCTGGTAAATGAAGAGACTCAGAGTACACGTCTGCAGCTGTGTGAACTGAAGTTATTGAGGGACACAGGCACTTCTGTGGCATGAGTCAGCTCAGTTCACATTAGACATCTAAAATCAGTCAGATGAACAGCACAGTAAAGTGTCCCTTGTTCTCTACAGAGAAAAATGGAGACTAGGTTCACCACCTCAGATGTGTGCATTTATGTGAGATGAATCTCAACAACGGTACCTAGGAGCCTAGTTTTTAAGCAGCTGAAAGGTATTTCTGAACTGTAGGGCAGCTTCTGTGTGAGTAGATGCAAGGCAAAGAAACCTTATCTGCTCTTAGGAGGAGCTGCAATGTATGGAAATTGGCTACCTAAGATGGTTGGTTATAGAAATGTATTAAAGAAACTCAAATGATACAGTTCTGCTGTGATTCCAGAAAAGATCAAAGCTATGGGACAGTAGCAAAGTTTAAAAAAAAAAAAAAAAATACAGAAAACTGCTTGGCAACTTCTCCAGTTCTAAGAAAGTTATGTGCAACAAGCATCCTTACCTATAAACTCATTTCTGATTTGTGTCCTTGTTCTTAGCTCTTCCTTCCCTAGTATGATGGCATTGATAGCACTCATCAGTGTCACCATGTATGGCACGTTATCTGTGTTGGAAAGCTCGTTCATGATGACGCTGAATCGGTACTGCTGGTTCTTCACACTCTGTTAATAACACAAGTGATATTTCTGTTCACAGAGGTCAGAGACATCTACAAATTTGGTGCAGGCCCTCAGAATTAGCATCTTAAAACCTGCTTATCCCACTGTGCACAAGACAGGAAGAAACAGGTAGCACTCACTCCTCCATCGTGGAGCAGGGTCTGGTCAGCAGAGAAAGTCAATGAAACACCTCTCGGATCCCTTTACACTGGTAACTGATGCACCCACTTGGGCTTGTGGTCAGTTAAACCCATGGAATGTGGCACTACCTGTTCTGCTAATCTTGTAATGCTTTTCCTGACAAAGAAGGACCTTGTTGTTGGAAGTCATCCGTCCAGAGAAGTCACAGAACACTAAGGACTAGACCAAATTTCCTGTGGTTTTCATCTGGTAAATCCCTTCCCCTCTTGCCAAGGTGATGTGAAGCAGAGCAGAGATGCACCACCTGCTGCAGCCCAGCACTTGCCTTGTAATGGTCCAGGGCATCCAAAGCCAAAGTGTGGCCATCTGATGAGTAAATGCACAGTGCAGCCAGGAGTTCAAATACTTGCTTTTTTACCATGACATTAGTTGTGTCAAGTGCTAAAGAAAAACAAAACAAAGAGGAGTTTATAACTACATTAACACTTCGCATCTTGGTGTCTTCTACATGGCTTACAATTAGCGGTAAAAAAGAGACTGAAGGAGTGGAACTTGTGTGTGGAAAGTGGGAAGAAAAATATCTCAGTTTAGAGATATTTCATCACAATGGCAATATTTGGTAGTAACCTCTAGTGGGAACAGTGAATGCTAGTTCAGGTACCCTATCAGCATTTTGGTGTTGCTTGTAGATGTTAATTTCTTCCATGTACTAGTGGTGCAATGCATCAGCAGCCAAGATCTCAGCACTCACAATCACACGTGTTCCTTCCCATTTTCACATATGGGTATTCTCTAGAACAGCAGATGAACCATTTTCCTCAATTAATGTGTCTTATTTTTAGTGCAGAAACACTCGATATGCATATCAAGCAGGCCAATTGTTCTAATCAGTCCCCATGTATTCCCTTTTTTCCCACTGTTATTTCTCTATGAGCTCTGGGACTTGGGAAGAGTGGATTAGACCATCTTATTTTTCCTTTATTAATTCACAAAGAAGCTCGACTGCTGAAAAGTCCAGGGACCCCCTGTTTTTCACAGCACAAAACCAGCAGCTCTGTATTTCATGATGACTAAGAAAACACAGGGTGAAGAGGAAGGAAGAGGACTTCAAAACTGAAAAAAAGGAGCAAGATACTTTTCAGATGAATTGGATTTTAAAGAGCTATTGATATGGGTTTCTGGGCATCACTGTGAGCTCAGCTCTGTGAAGCAGCACAGAACTTACCTTCCCAGCATCACCTCATTAAGTGCTGTACAATAAATCCTAGGAGATGCCCTGATGAGTTTCATACCTAACAACGAGCCAAGTGAATAGCAGGAGAAAGTTAAGTGCTATTACCTGTCATCTTGTAGAACTAATAGACTGAGCAGCACAAAGAATGGGTTTTTTCGAGCCTAAACTGTGCCACTTTTTTTACAGACTACAAATCTCCAATTCCTCTCCTGCTGTCCTTGGGCCTTGAAAAGACTAAACAGCAAATGTCTTTAGATAACTGAAGGGTTAATGACTTCTCATACCCACATACAGCTAATGCTGGCTTCATTCCTAGCTTCTCACTGAACTATGAAGACATTTATGTGGAAAAGAGCCCACCCGATTAGCACTGAGTGGCAAAGGCACTGCCATTTCCAAGCAATATTATTTTAAAGAAGACAGTGATCTCATTCATTAATCAGTTGCTATCAAGAGCTTTTCAGAAGCCCTGTGCCTGCAGGAAGATAAACAACAGGAAAGTCCCCCCATGCTGCATGCTATGGTGAGGTAGGAAGATGTCTTCTCACCTTGGAAGAGTTTCCTTACGTAGCCCTCGTTGCTCACAATGTATTCAATACCTTTGTGAGAGTTCATGACTGCCCGCACACAGTTAATGCAGGTGAGCTGAAGCAAGGCATCAGAAATCCTGGCCACTCCTCTACCAGACAGCCTGTCCAGGGCCTCCAGGAGGAGGTCCAGCCCACACAGCTCCAGGAACTGGACCATCCAGGCATCATCACTGTTCTCCAGCCGCTTCTTCAGCCCAGAATAGTTCACTACTGATGGCATTTGCAGGAGACGGATGCACAGCTCCGGCTCTGCATTTTCCAGGTTTGCCTCTGACTGATCAGCCTCCTGGGGTCCAAGCTTCTCCTTCAGGGCAGCCCACTTCTTGTGGGCACTTTCCTTTTTGATCGACATGGTGAACAGTTTGTCCTGAAAGGAAAAAGAGAAGACAAAATGAGAACTTTGGGTTGTCCAACAGTCCCCTGGCTTTCCCGTTTTTTCTCCTACCGTCTAGGATATAAAGCCTAGCTGCAGCAGATCCCCAACTCTCCAGCACACAGAACACACTCTGGAACCACTCCTCCACTGAAGAAACTCAATTTATTCCCTCCTTAATCACACACATTACATTCAAGCCCTGAAAACTCTGTAGAGAGACTCTTAGCACATCTAAGCCAGCAAATACGGCCCTAAGAGTAGCCAATTTACACCAGTCAATAGCCATTACCTATTTTCATGCAGTGAAAGCATAAGGTTGAAAGTGGTATTATCAGCTCTGAACTCCTTATGTCCATTAAACCACTTTAAAATCTCACTGCACTGGAAAAGCTGTGAAGTTTCTAAGCATTTGTTATGGGATGAAGAAATAATTTTGGCATATCCTGCTCATAAGAGTATCCTATAACCCTGTTATTCTTTGCTTTTGTTTCTTTCAACTGACACATGGGTTAGTTTTACAGCAGCACTCAATTTATCTCTTCCTGCCTGATGTAATAGCAAGAATGCTTGCAAAATGGGGTGCTTGCGTGTGATAATGTGAGACACCAACAAATTGCAAGCAAAGGGATGACAACAGAAGGCTAGGAAAAAAGCAGCATATCTTCTCTGAAATGGGGAGTATCTGCTCCAGGCCCATCTCCCTAAAGGACATGGCCTGTCTCAGCCATGCTGCTATAGCAGCAAGGGGAGTGAGGAGGTGGTTCAGCACAGAAGTATAGAAAAGCAAAGTCTAACTCATGGTGGAAAATGTTGTGGTTTTTTTTTTTTTTTTTAAGCAGGACTATTACTTTTCAGACCCACAGTGATTAAGTTATACAATGCAAGTCTTTTTCAAAGCTGAATGCAATAATTTTAAAACTGAATTGCTCTCAGAGAGGACAGTTTGTCCCACAAATAGGGATAAATCTGCTGGACCCAAAGCTAGCCACTCACACTACCTCCCCTGCCTGCCACACCACCAGGATGCCTGTTTAGCCTGGGCTGGTGGAGCCAGCATGAGGCTCAAAATAATTTGGGGCCAGATGATCCCCCAAACCCAGCACTTGAGGAGCCTGAAGGGATTATAGGAAAGTCTTGCTTTCCCTTACCAGTTCCAGCAGAGAGCTTCAAGCCCTGTAGCACGTAGAAAAAAAGGCCTGAAAAATCTAAACTGAGAAATCTCAGGGAGGTTTTATTTGCCACAAAGCCAATATAAAGAACGGCCCATTTCCAATGTCTGGAAATAATGTTACTGTAAAGTTTGCCTTGTGATTTTCCCTGGAGAATGCACTGTTCAGGAAGGTCCTGGCTGCTTTGCTGCAACAAAGTCTGGGGCTGAGACCCAAAAGTCTCATTTTGACAAATGGCAAATATACAGCCAAAAGGTTTGTTCACAAATTTGATATCACAGGTTTAAACGTGCCTTTTGGAAAGGTGCAAAGTGGAATGGGATGTGATATCTGAGAGATCTCAAACAATTCCATTAGGAAAACCTGATGGCAGGACTCTGGCAGAGATGCTCAGCTCACAACTTGCAGCACTGAAGACTGAGATGAGTATGGGTCAGAGGGACAGTGGAGTTAGAGTGATGCAGCCACAGAAAATCCTCTCAGAGTTTCCCTTTGCTTCAGTGGGAAAAAAGCTGGCCAAGTGCCCAGTTTTCAGTTTTGATATCTGAAAAAATGATTATCATGATCAAAACTACAAAATTGTGAATATACTATCTGTGAACACACTGTGCAGCTGAAAAGTAATAAAAAAGGACCATATAAAAAACCCTGAAAACCCAAACAACAAACTCTTGTGCCAAAGTACCAGTTTGGGTTTCTAAGATTTGTCATCACTGTCTGCAGCTTGGAGCCCTTACTCAATCTGGGCAAAATTCTTCTCGGAGTTAGTCATCCCCAGTAGCTCCACTGTACCCACGCCCAGGAATTTGGGTTGGGCTCAAATGCAAAGAAGAGAAATCCTGCCTGCCTGGAGGAAGAGAAGTGAAAGTGTCCTACCCCAGAGTCACAGCTCTGGCAATGGAGCAGTGTCCTACACCTCTCACCACAGTGAAGTTAGAGTCATGGGGGCTGGAGTGAAGCTCCTAAGGAGCTGTGGTCAAATCCTGCCCTGTGCTGTGCATCCAGCCTAGCAGTCCTCTTCAGTTTCCTGGGGTCAAGGCCAGATCTTCGGCATGGAGCAGGGAGGAGCACAACTCATCCTGCCCAGCCTCATTCTTTGGTGGCTTCCCCAGAGATCCACAATCCCTTGGCCTCCTGACTGCAAGGCACAATCCACTATCCTAGATTTGTTACTTCTGCAGGGGGGATGAGCACAAATCCAAGTGATGGCAATCAGGACCAAGCCCTGGCTCACTGGGTGGGACTCCTCTTGGCTCTCCTGTAATCCAGATTCTTTCTTCTCCCCAAAGTGAAAGTGTGCACCAAGTAGAGAAGCTGGTTTGCGACCTTCTGTATGAGCTACAGAAAGTCAGAGAGATTGTGATAGCATTACTGACCTTAATTTTAGCTCATTTATGAAAATTAAGCTCAGTCAATGCAACAGTAGTCAGGAAATAGCAGCAGAGCATCCTGTTTACCAGCGGATTTGTTCTGAATTATCCTTTCCTCCCCACCTGCTCTGCACAGATGTGAAGAGATGAGAAACAAAGCCAGGCAGGTACCTCTCCAAACAGTACTGGCTTGTGTTTTTATGCACTGAGCTGAACAAATTGGATTGATTAAATATTCTTTCCCATAGAGAATGTATTCTTTCTGTAGAGAAGAAAAAAGGATGGCTAATGTATTTAGTTGTAAAAAGGGAATAAAATAAATAAGATCTGTACCATATAACTGGAAAGGAAACAAATATGGAGGAGACTGCAGTACAATTCTGCAGATGGTGTGATAAATCTGTTTACAAACACAGATATGAGTGATATATTATGAATGCACATGAAACATCTTTCCATATTTTCCATGAAGCACAGTTGCAAAGCCATCCAGATACATCCTTAAAGGGGTGTCAGCTTCATCTTTTATCTCTGACCATGGGAGCTTATTAGCAGGTAAATGGTCTCAACAGAGCGAGACAGATTAGGGATTAAAGTGGAATGCATCTATCTGGCTGTCTCAGAGAGGCCATTTAAACTACACTGATAGAGGGAAGGAAAGTCTCCCGATAAAAAAGAGACAAGATGCTAGAGTTAAAAGGCTGAATACCTTCAGCCTCTTGCCAGGTAAAGGGCATGGAAACCCTTGCTTTTTCCTGCCCAGGCCACAAAGGAGGATGTACTGGTAGAAGCAAAGTCCCCAGCCTCTGTGTCCAGTCATGCCTGCAGCACCCATGGTCTGCCCTCCCCAGCCACATGCTCAGCATCAGTGCTGGCTGCTGCTCCCTAGGGCCCATCCCGAGAGTGCATCTGTGCTTGCTGCTGTGGGAACAGTCACAGCCCACAACATCCACGGTCATAAATGCAACTCTCTCCTCATCTTGCTTCCTACACACCGAAGTTGGTTAGGCCTAACGGAGAACAACAATTAAAGAAACGTCCATGCAAAAATAGGCTTAATTCAAAGAGATTCCTTCGGCTTGTCCTCTTGCACCAAGCCACAGTAACATTGTGATTCATGATGCTAGCTTTTTGCATCATTTGTTTTTGGAGTTGTGATGTTACCTACATCCATCCAACCTAGTTCACAAAATTTCCTCCTCTTTTTCTTTTTGAATCAGGTGCTTCTGTTTTCTGTGCCCCTCTGTCCTTCAAGTCAACTCCTAGGGAGATGGCATCTGTGGGAGATAAATCAGGCATGTCAATCCTTTATCCCAGCTGTGGAGAGCAGAGTTGCACAGCACAGCTTTCAGCCTAAATTATTACACGCCTCCAGGATGTCATGGATCACAGCAAGGACCTAGGAGGACATGTAAAAAGAGATTTCTTAGGGCAGCTAAGTATAATGGAGTGAAAACAAAAGGGAGAAAAATCACAAGTCAAAATCATTAGAATTTTTGGGGCATGGACCCATTGCCCATGCTGCACAATGGGGCGTGAGAGGGTATGAGGAGGAACAACAGCTCCCTACTGCACTTTGAAGAAATCTGAGAGCATCCTGATCCCATGTGCTTCCCTTACAGCCTTCTGCTTCCCTTCCAAAGGGAACACTGCTGGGACACACTGCTGCCCCTTGAGGAAAGCTTTTTTGTTTTTTTGCTGCTCAGCCCCTCCTTTCTTCCTTGCATGTTCCTGGCACTCAGGAGACCCTTCTGCCTGCCTGCCTGCTAAATGATAGTTTTTGCTTCTGGATAGTTCCAGTTTTCACTCTGCTGCTGGGAATATGCTGAGCCTTTGTAATTTGAAACGTCAGACTTCTCAGTCACTCAAAAGAAACAACGTCCTAGCTTTGTGCTTTCTAAAACCACTTCAAGGAGCATGGTAAGTTTGTTCCTCCTTTACTCTGCTTTGCTTTAATTTGTATTGTGTTTTCCTGTGCAGCATCCGAACAGTTTGCCTGAATACAAGCTAATGAAATCATCCTCCTGTGTACTGATAGATATGGTGGACCAGAAATCTCTACTTTAGACACCAACCTCACCCCTTGGAATGGGCCCTTTAGTGTTGATAGAAACCAATAGTGTAGTCATTGACTTTCCCAGGGGAGCTGATAAAGGTATGGTGGGCACTTGAGACGTGCACACCAATGGCATGGTTTGCCCAACAGACCCTGTTTCAGCACACAAACCAGCTGCTGCTCCATACTTTTTCCTACCATAGCCAGAGGCCTTAGACACATTCAGATCTACGTATTCCTGATCCTCACCTTTATTAGAGGCCAGATGACTGATTCATGCATTAAACATTAAAAGATATTGGAATGAGTGCCTAAGCTTGCTCCACCTTACTGAAGAAGTTCATGAAGCCTCCAGCACACTATGTGTTGCCTTGGCACATCCCAGGTGCGAGGCAAATAGGAGCAGCAGAGGTTGGCCATATCCTCAGCGGCACTGCACTGTTATTGCATTTTGTCTTGAGCAAAGAAGGGAGACGGGATGCACAGTCTGCTGCAGACAGCAGGCAGGAACTGAGCCACCCACATGCTTCTTCTGGCAGCAAACTCCCAGGAAAGAGACTTCAGTGCATAGACAAAAAGGACTGTGGCCATACTGGTATAAACATGTATGTATTTTGCCAGCATAGCTTATGCTTTCACAAAGAAAGGAAAACTATGTTGATCTGATTCAGCCCCATCCATCACTATTAGGATGCTGAGTGCCAGCCCAGTTTCTTTCTCCTGGGCAAATGGTATCATGTGAGGTCTTGCACAAGGGGTAAATGTGTCCATTCAATATGTGTTGGTAATGGTGTGGTTACACCAACACCTTCTTCCTCGTCAGTGAATAAACAAATAAATCATCTGGCTGCTGCAGGTACCACATACAAATCAAGCCCAAGTGAGACACTCAAGAGATATTTATGTTAGGATCTTCAGTGGCACTTAAAGCCTTATTTTTATTTAAAGACTGCACTAGCTTAGCTTTAAATGGATTGTTAAAACAGTAATCTGTCTGAAGACACTCAATAACCAATTTACTTTAACCTGGTAAGCCAGGTTTAAATGAGGTTGGTGCAGCTGTCAGAGCTTTGCTTTGGAAACAGCCACTGCCACCAGGGAGACATGGCCAGAAGCAGGGTGCCAGCCTTTCCCATCTGTTTGAGTACCAAGTCAGCTGAACTAATTTAAAAAGCTTTCAGTGGTGGCTATGAGCCCTGCAGTATCCTCACATGCTACCACAGGCCTTTGGAGGCATGGCAGGTTTTGCGTTGGAAGTATGCCAGGTAGCAGGCAGCAATCACCCCATACAGAGGGTGCTGGCTCCCAGCTGCGCTGCAGCAAACAGGGCTGCAAACATTTCATTCCTGCCTCACCAGTTTTTTAGCAGACCCACAGAAGCCAATGAGGCATCCTTACCCCAGCTGGAATGGAGGGGTACTGAGGTCTCGATCCCACAATAATCCTGATGAGGCATAAGGTGGGTCCAGAGGACTCCTCCACTCCCTGCTCCAGTGACCACATGCTTGGCATCACCTCCACCTACCAGCAATCCCAGCATCAATTCTAGAACCATTAAGCATTTTGGGATGTAATTTATTATCATGGGATGACGTGAAAAGCAGGAATTGTTACCCAGCAACACGGACAGTGTGATGGTAACTTTATGAGATTCCCCTTGCTCCTGCTCAGTGGGAGGCTGTCATACACAGAGATATTACAAAAGCCAAAAACCTTTTGCCGCTTTGTTTTGTTTTGAAACACCTCCACGGGATGCCAACAGGGCAGACAAAACAGGCAGAGAGAAAGAAAGAGTTCCTACCTTGAAGCTGAAGCCAAATAATTCCCTTGTTTCTCTCACACAGGAGGATCCTTCTCAACTGGCTGTGTCACTTCCCCAACCACTTCATTTTCTCCTTCTCTGACAAGCAGCCTGCAGTCAATGAAGTCTAAATCCTCAAACGAATGTGTCTACAAATCACACACTCTAAGAAAGTTCAACAGGATGTCCGTGTCTAATAGCATGTAAACTCCAGTCTTCAGAGAGGTGCAAGAAAGCCACTTTTCTGTAGCCTCCAGGGAAGGCATTTGCATGTCATTTGTCACCCCCTTCATTCACTCTGCCCTGGGAGGGTGACACTTCCCCATGGGCTGGGACAAGGAAGGCTTGCACCACATATCCACCCGCCAGCAGTCCTGGCATGGAGTGACTCAGAACAAGGCAATTATGAAAGCAAGAAAATGATGCAGCAAAGGAAAGAAAAAAAAACCCAACTACCAACCAAAAACCAAACCTAAACACAAACCCAAAGCATACTTAAAAAAAAAAAAAAAAAGACAAAGAAAAAAGAAAAAAGAGGAGGAAGAAGGAAGGCTAGGGTGGGTGGGATGAAGAACATGAGGGTGGGTGGCAAGCAGTAAGGACTGCCCCCTTGTACCTTCTGTCAGCTGTGCAGGGTTTTTTGGTTTTGTGGCACTGGGGCTTTAAACTCTGCAAGATCTCAGAGTCTTTGAAATGCTGGGAGAGCTGGAACAGCTTAAAATAATGAGGATGCTCTACCTAATACTTTCCACCCCATGATGGGCAAAGGTCAGAGGCTCAGACAGTGTTCCCCTGAGCTTAAAATAATGAGGATGCTCTACATAATACTTCCCATCTCAGGATGGGCAAAGGTCAGAGGCTCAGACAGTGTTCTCCTGAGCTTGATGGTCACAGGATCACAGAATGTTAGGGGTTGGAAGGAACTTCTGGACATCCTTGAGTTCAACCCTCCTGCCAGAGCAGGACCNCATCCTTGAGTTCAACCCTCCTGCCA
>VWYK01047305.1:3230-14069 GCA_013399775.1 Semnornis frantzii
CCCCCCCTTGCATGTAATTTAAAGGGACCTATTAAAGAAAATTTCCCATCAAATGAACCACTCTCTCCACTACATCCAGTGGAAATGATATGGCTCCCTTAAGTGCTAAGCCTGACACCCCTGCACCTTCCCAGGCCAATACTCAAGCTAAACAGAGTGGAAGGGACTGCGCTGAGGAAACAGCTTAGAGGGAGAGCTGCCCCTTGGAAAACACTCTGGGGAGAGCAGGTGAGTCCTCCCACACTGACATCATCTGAAACTGGATGAAAATACAAAGCACAGCTTGCCCAGGGCTGTGCTTGAGGTCCCATCCCTGCAGTTATTCATCACCAGACTTGATGCGGTCCTGAGCAGCCTGCAGGAGTTGGAGGTGTCCCTGCCTGCAGGGGCCATGGGCAAGATGCCCTTGGAGGGCCCCTCCGACCCAAAGCAATCTGTGAATGGTGCATTCAGGAAGAACTCAACTACTCCATTCTCCCCCGGGGCCAACAGAAGGAGCCCAACGACTTCCAGGTGACTTTGAATCGAGTTTTATGTGCCTCGTTCAGCTGGCAGCTGGCTCCTGTGCACATGGAGCAGAGGAAACTCCCTGGCTTCAGTGGAAAGCTGCCCACGTGCTCAGTGCTTCCCCTGGAAACTGGCTAGGAGATGAGGGATGTTAATTAACACCTGCAACTTTCTCCACCTTGATGAAAAGGATGAGTAAGCATCATCCTGCAGCTGCTGCAGGCAGGAGACCTCCAGGAGTACCTGAAAGTTACAGCTTGGGGGAAACTGGAAGCAGCTACTCAGTGCTCACTCACAGGTGTCCTCAAGGCTGCTTCATGGAATCCAGGGCAGAGAATCAGAGCATGGGTTGGGCTGGAAGGGACCTTCAAGATCACCCAGTTCCAACCCCCTGACTTGGGAAGGGACACCTCCCACTAGCACAGGTTGCTCAAAGCCTTCAACACCTCCAGGGAGGGAGCATCCACAGCTTCTCTGGGCAACCTGTTCCAGTGTTCCACCACTCTCACTCTAAGGAATTTCTTCCTAATCTCCAGTCTCAAGCTCCCCTCTTCCATCTCCAAGCCACTGCCCCCTCACCCTGTCACTACAAGCCCTTAGGAAAAGTCCCTCCCCAGCTTTCTTGCAAGCCCCAGGAATACAGGAACAAATGCAAGAGCTCAGGGCAGTATCCCATCTCAGATCTCATTACAGGTAGCAGATGTTTTTCTGTAAAGACAGTTGCTGGTGGGTGGAGGGGAAAGCAGTCTATGGGGAGGGAGAAAACCAAAGCATCTTGTCATTCCTATTAATACCTCACGTTCAGAAATCAGCTTTCAGCCTGATGGAGTTTAACATCTCCTCCAAATCACTGGCCAAACCCCAAGACAATCACTATGTGTTTCCAATACCACTTTACAAAGGAGCAGAGTGGAGAAAGCAACCTGCAGGTGCCCTGGGCACAGGGACTTCAACCCATGCAGCAAAAGCTGGAGCTGACAGGTCTTTGTTCCTCACAGATCACAGGCTGCAGGATTCTGTGGTGGTCCTGCCTGCAGGAGGCTTTTCCATGCCACCACCCAAGGTCCAGCCAGCAACCTGCTCCAGGGTCACCATGACTCCCACAGCCTTCTCCTTCCCCGAATCACAGTACCTCAGGGGTTGGAAGGACCTCCAGAGGTCACCCAGTGCAATCCTCTGCTAAGCAGGGTCACCCAGGGTAGTGGCACAGGAATGCACCCAGACAGGTCTGGAAAGTCTCCAGAGGGGGATACTCCACAACCTCTCTGGGCAGCCTGCTCCAGGGCTCTGCCACCCTCACTATAAGGAAGTTTCTCCTCACATTGAGGTAAAAGCTTCTGTGCTCCAGTTTGTATCCATTGCTCCTTGGCTTATGGCTGTGGACCACCAAAAGAGCTTGGCCCCTTCCACTCGGCACCCACCCCCCCCAGATATTTATAGACATTGATTAGATCCCCTCTCAGTCTTCTCCTCTCCAGGCTAACCAGCCCCAGGGCTCTCAGTCTCTCTTCCTAGGGGAGATGCTCAAGTCAGGAACCATCTGGATGTGTTCCAGTCTGATCTGCTCTGGGTGGTCCTGCTCTGGCAGGGGGGTGGACCAGATGATCTTCTGAGGTCCCTTCCAGCCCCTGACATTCTGTGATCCTTGTGGCTCTCTGCTGGACTCTTCCCAGCAGGTCCCTGGCTCTCCTGAACTGGGGAGCCCAAAAGCAGGCCCCTATCTCCCTGCCTGGTGTAGCCCCCCTGGCTGCACCATCGCCTGCTGCCGCTTCAGCCTCTTTGACACATCTGATCCCTTCCATTTGCAGCAGGAGAACTCTGCAGATCTTCTCCCCCGTGCTCAGTAAGCGTGGATGAAAGACACACACCTGAGCAGACAGCTCTCTGCCAGCATTTCCCCAGGCTTGTCTACTTCAGGCTTTTTTTCCTCCTCTTTTCTTTTTTTTTTCCTCGGTGGCTCTGTTTGGTTTTTTCCTTCCTTTCCTCTCTGTATTTATTACAGAAAGCAGCAATCACAATGAGATGTTAGCTTTGGGTTTTTTTCAGCCATATTGACAGATTAGCAGGTACCATAACTGTTCTCATTAATCATCAATAAAACAGGCAGGGCATAATCTGAGAACACTTCCAGCTCGGGCATGCTGCAGACACTTAAAAGTCAGTTCTGTCTGCAAGGCAGAGCTCGCTGGTGTGACTTAGACAGCTGCCCTTTAAGTCTGATCCCTGGAAGGCTGAAATGATGCTCTGCACTGAATAAAATCTCAGCCATCTAAAAAGGATGCTGTAATGACAGGAGAAAGAAAAGCCAGGGCAGGTTTGGATTCACTCAGCTCTCTGGAATGATTGATGCTCCGACCAAGCTGCTTTGATTTTCCAAGCCACACTCAGACCCTGGGCAAACACCTTCCGAGCACAGTGCAGGCAGCAGCAGCTCCTCAGATATTTTCTGTCCATCTCTCACCACACAACTCCAAGCTACTTTGCTGCCAAGCACCCGTTTTATTCCATGCTCCTTTCCAACCATCCCCTCTGCCCAGCTGGTTGATAATGAAGTTGCTCCTAAAATACTGCAGCCCATTGGCTCCGACACGCAGCGCTCTGCATTCGCTCATCAAGACAGCACAAGCAGTAGGGGAAGAAAAAAGCTTTCTCTGTCCCTTAACCCCACTCACGGTGACATGTGCTACACCTACACGATTTCTCAGGGGGCTAATCTAGCATTTTGCAAACAGTTCTTGGTCTAACACCACAACACCCAGCCCCATGGTGCCCGCAGGGCTTAGGAACCAGCAGCATTTTCTTCCCTCCTCCAAGCCAAGAACAATTCATCAAGACCCAAGAGTCCTTTGCTTACCTCTGACACTGACAAAGGCTTCATTAACTAACACAGTCCCTAGGGACAGTCACAGGGCTCATAAATTCCAGCCTGGATGGATTTCTTTGCTCGTTTAAGAGGAGTTTGGGTCAATTCCCACTAGAAAAAAGTGTTATTTATAGAGCTTACAGGCAGCACAGCCACCTCAGCTCTGAGGCCTCATGGCTCGAGCCAGACACAGGTATTACACATCAAATTTCAATAAATTTCATTTCCCACACAATACAATAGAGTAGGAAGCCACAGGCCTGGATTTATTATTTTAGCATCTCCCTTCCATGCTCATTTTTTTCCCTGTACATTCTGAGGGAGCGGTGAGAGGCAGGCAGACAACTGACAAGCTTTGGCACCTAAACTCTCAGTCCTGTTCTTGCAAACTCAGAAAGGAAAAAAAAAAAAACATCTCACAGAGAAGTTCACCAAATTTTAGTAACCTCTTGGCAAAACTGAGCTGATCTCCTGAGTAAACAAATCACAGAGCCACAGCATCACAGAGATTCTGTTCTAAACAAAGACGACTTTGGATATAAACCACGCAAGGCTAAGCAGTGTCAGGTCAAAACTTGGCTGGTTCAGGTTATTTCTGGCATCCTTTAGAAAATAAACATAAAAAGAGAGGAAATCAGGGGGGTGGGAAGTAATAAATGGGAAAACTATTCTGGGAACCTCTTGCAAATCACACAAGGCTTACTGCTAAGCACAACGAGGAGAGTGGCACCAGAGTGGTGCACTGAAGACATAAACTACCTTTGGTTTCCAACAGTTGTAGGTGAGATAAGCAAGGAAAAGCTTTCCTTGTGGCTCCCTCACCCCCTGTGCTTACAACACACACAGCCCTGCTCCTCCTGTTTTTCTCTCTCTCATCTCAAGAAGCTAAAGCTCCACAACTGCAGTCAAAGCTGACATGCAGAGTGAATCCAGGTCTTGGCTGCCAAGTCTGTGCCTCCCTTAGACTCCTTATGCATACAAAATCAGGGTCTGAACCAGACTTGAGTCATCAGTCTGCAGAGAATCTTTACTTCCCCCAAGTGACTATTAAGGGACAGCATCAGGCAAGCCTTGTTCTGCCTACACAATCCAGACCAACCATCTGAGAGCCAGCCTGGTGGGTTTCCATGTGAGCCACAACCTCACTTCCCACCACCAAACAGGTGTGGCCTGTGCTCAGTCCTTAGGACTTCCATTTAACTAAGGAGGGAGACTTTGACAAGGGCTTGTAGGGATAGGAGGAGGGGAATGGCTTTGAGCTGGAAGAGGGGACACTGAGACTGCAGATCAGGAAGAAATTCTTTCCAGTGTGGATGGTGAGACCCTGGCACAGGTTGCCCAGGCAGGTTGTGGAGGATTTCCCCTCCCTGGAGATGTTCAGGGCCAGGCTGGATGGGGCCTTGAGCAAGCTGTGCTGGTGAGAGGTGTCCCTGCCCATGGCAGGGGGTTGGAACTGGCTGAGCTTTGAGGTCCCTTCCAACCCAACCCATTCTATGCAACAGGCAGATGACACAGCCTGGGGGGGAAATAGCACAGGTCATAGAATCATGAGCTTTGAGGTCCCTCCCAACCCATTCTATGAACCTCTGATAACAAAACTTCATAGAAACAGGTGAGAAAGAAGCAGTAGGAATTGAGTTTCTATGGAACTAGAAATGAAAAAGCAGCACCTAAATGGAGCAAAGCAAGGCTGTCCTCTGGAGAAACAACAGATTAGGAACAAATTTCCTTTTTAGGAGATGTGTTGCATGATTAAAAAGAGAAGAACCCAACCCATGGCTCCCACCAATGAAGATGTACCCAAAGGCTGTAATATTGATTCACCTCATACCTAATTCTCTGCTCACTTGCACCTTGTGTGAACACTGAATGCTGAGCAGAACTGGGATCAAAGTTGCTAAGTGCTGGTGTTTAGCAGGAGAGCTCAGCAATGCACAATGCACTGGAGGTGAGACACCCTGGGCTGGAATGGGCAGTGGCAGCAGACCTGCTGCTTGCCCTGGAGCAAACCACTTGGTTCTGGCTGCACAGGACTGGGAGCAGCATCGATGGGAGGCAACCAGGCTGGTGAGGGGCCTGGAGCACAGCCCTGTGAGGAGAGGCTGAGGGAGCTGGGGGTGTGCAGCCTGCAGGAGAGGAGGCTCAGGGCAGAGCTCATTGCTCTCTGCAGCTACCTGAAGGGAGGTTGTGGCCAGCTGGGCTTGGGCTCTGCTGCCAGGCACCCAGGGACAGAACAAGAGGACACAGCCTCAAGCTGTGCCAGGGCAGGGTCAGGCTGGGTGTTAGGAAGAAGTTCTCCACAGCAAGAGACTGGCACTGGAATGGGCTGCTTGGGGAGGTGGTGGAGTGCCCATCCCTGGGGGTGTTGAAGAGGAGGCTGCATGAGGCACTGAGTGCCAGGGGTTAGTGAATGAGAAGGGTTAGGTGAGAGGTTGGACTCAATGAGCTCAGAGCTCTTTTCCTATCTGGTTCATTCTGTGATTCTATGAAGATATCTTTGATCACATTCTGTGCTTCTGTGCTCCACAACCTCCCTGGGCAACCTGTGCCAGTGCCAAGAATTTCTCCCTCATCTCCAGCCTCAATCTCCTCTCCTCAAGCTTCAATCCATTCCCTCTCATCCTAACACTACAAGCCCTTGAAGGTTGGACTCTATGATCTTAAAGATCTTTTCCTACTAAATAAAGTCTGTGATTTATCCCCTTCCTAAGACTGTTCTCCCACTGCAGTAGCTCTAATCAGCTGGAAGCCCAAATACTCTAAAAATCACTGAAGATCTAAGGCCAATTATTGCCTCTTTGGGCTGCAGAAGCTTTTCTGTTTTCCAAGCAGCTCGGAAATGGCAAACAGATGATTCCAATCTTTATTAAGAAAAAGGCTCAGATGTCAGCAGTTGCTCTCACAGCAGACCAAAATCCGATTCTGGGTAGTCAAAAAAAGGAGCTGGGCCACCCTCTGCCACCCAACAGGAGCATAATGAAGGAGAGTCAATGGGCACTGCAGATTTGTCAATTCTCTGTTCCAGGCTACAAGTAATAGCACTCCACAACCTCATTGTATCTGCTGTGATCTACTCAGATTGTATCATCTGCTGGAGAATTTCATTAATTTTGATAAAAGGGAGGCACACACTGTCTGAAGAGGTGCTTTGCCTGAGCAACCCTCAAGGTCACACCTTAAAGATACCAAAAAAAACTCAGAACCCTCTTCCAGACATAAAGATTCACTGCATTTGGAAGGTAACATCCAAGTGCAGGCATTTTGCCTCCCTTCAGGAACATGGATTGGAAGGCAATGGATGTGGACTTCCATCGGGGACAGGTTGAGGGAGCTGGAGGTGTGCAACCTGCAGAAGAAAAGGCTCCAGGAGGACCTTAGAGCTGCCTTCCATTACCTGAAGGGATCCTACAGGAAGGCTGCAGAGAGATTTTTCATGAGGGTGTCTAGAGACAGGAGCAGGGGGAATGGATTGAAGCTGCTGCAGAGTAGGGCTGGGCTGAGGAAGAAGTTCTTCAGTATGAGGGTACTGAGACCCTGGCACAGGCTGCCCAGGGATGCTGTAGATGGCTCCTCCCTGGAGGTGTTCAAGGCCAGGCTGCCCAAAGAGATAGTGGAGTCTCCAAAACCTGCCTGGATGCTGCTCTATGCAACCTGCTCTGGCTGACCCTGCTCTGGCACTGGGGTCAGATGACCTCCAGAGGTCCCCTCCAACCCCTATTATCCTGTGAGTATGTAATTTTAGTGTGAAAAGTGAGGTAAGCAATTTGCCAGTGCAGGGAGCAGAGCAGCTGCTTGCCCCAAAACAGGACACACCTCTGACTTGACTCACATGTGGAACATCAACACCTCTCAGTGCTCTGCCTCTGCTGCTTCTGCCACCACTTCTGCACACCCACTGCTTTGCTGCTCTGCTCTCAGCAGCCTCTTCAAGGGAAGCTGACACTCCTCACACAGTCACAGAGCTCTTTCAGTTGGAAAATCCCTCTAAGACCAAGCCCAACCATCAACCCAACACCACCATGGCCACGAAACCAGGCCCCAGAGTGCCATGTCCACACATTTCTGGGTTGGTGACTCCACCACCACCTCCCTGGGCAGCCTGTTCCAGTGCCTGACCACTCTTGCAGCAAAGGAATTGTTCCTAATATCCAACTATCCCCTGGCACAATTTTAGCCCATTAAATTCATTACCAGTGAAGAAAGCATCCATCCTTTTGCTAACCACTGCCAATATCTATTGACTGAAAATGAAATGATTCTGTCCTAATAAATCCCAGAGACTTTCTGTGCAGGCTCTCATGCAGGCAGGACCAGACTGTGGTCACCTCACCTCCCAGAGCCCTGCAGTACCACAGCAGATGGGCAGCCTGAGCTCAAGAGCTAACAGCTCCTAATTCCTTGTGCAGCCTGAGGCAGCTCTCTGCCCTTCCTCACACTGCTCCTGTCCCTTCCATGCCAATCCAGTGGACCCTGCTCCTTCTCAGGGCACTGTAATCTAAAACTGAGGCAACATGCAAGGGCTTGAGGTTAGTTCAATTTCTCTCCCTGTACTGCTAAAACAAAACAAAATAAAGATCCAATCTTGCTTGCTCTGACCCCAGAAGCTCACCCACTGGTTCTGGAAATTGCCATTCCTGCTGGAAGAACAAAAGCTTGGGGACAGGATTTAATGGCCATGGTGCTCTTAGGTTGATGGCTGGACTGGATCACCTTAGGAGGCTTTTCCAACCACCACAATTCCATGACAGCCTCTGTGACTGTGTCACCCAAACACCACATTTGCACCTGCATAGGAAGCTGAAGAGCTTTCCCTCTAGGACAGGGCACCAGCAGCTAATGTCTCATCAGGAACCATCCTGGGCAAGAGAAAGGAGCAACCCCAGGGTGGCCTTCAGAGATCTCACCATGCAGAGGTCGTTTACCACACCACAGATGTGGGCACTGCAGGGCTCCAGAGAATCACAGAACGGTTTGGGTGGGAAGGGACCTTCAAGATCATCCAGTGCCACCCTCCCCTTTCACTAGCCCAGCCTGCTCAAGGCCCCATCCAGCCTGGAACTGAACACCTCCAGGGAGGGGACCTCCACAACCTCCTTGGGAGACCTGTTCCAGTGTCTCAGTAATGATCTGAACAGGCAGCAGCTCATGTTCAAGACTCCACCACACTTCTGTTACCCAAGGGGTTAGAGACACTGTATAAAAAGTCCACTTGAAGTAAAAATAAAGATCAGCCAAGGAGGATCTAAAGGAGAATGTCTGATCCTGAGCCTCAGCAACTCCTTTGTGTTATTAAAGCCAAGCCCTGTGCTGGCAGAAGATGCAGCTACACTGCAGGGGAGAAGCTGAGGAGGGAAGAGCAATACATTATAGATCATAGAATGGTTTAGGTTGGAAGGGGCCTCATTAAGCTGCAAGAGGTTAAGAGTGGAGCCCACTTAAGCTCCATCTGTAGCCTGACTGCACAGCACTGGACTTCACTCTCCAAATCCATAGAATCACAGAATGGGTTGGAAGACCTCAAAAGCTCATCCAGTCCAACCCCCCTGCAGTCAGCAGGGACATCTCCATTAGATCAAGCTGCCCAGAGCCCTGTTGAGCCTCACCTTGAATATCTCCAGGAATGAGGCCTCAGCTACCTCCCTGGCCAATCTGTTGCAATGTTCCAAGCACCTTCATGGTACAGAATTTGTTCCTATCATCCAATCTAAATCTGCTCTTCTCTGCTTGCAAACCATTGCCCCTCATCCTACCCCTGCAGGCCCCTGGATACAGTCCCTCAGCAGCCTTCAGCATCAAGGACACTTCATGAGCACTTCCCATTGCACAACACTGAAGGAACAGGAGGGATTCCATGCATTGCATCAGCCTGGGCACAGAAGGCTAAGAACACCATGACCCTCCCCTGGAATTTCCACAGATTCCTTCACCCATTCAAAAGCCACCTCAAGCACTAATGGCATGCAGTGCTCTCAGATCTATCAAACCCAGGCTGTTCCAGGGTAGAGCCTTAATTGAAATCTATTAGATGCTGTCCAATTACAGAAAATCTTTCCCCACTTAATACACTCAGCACACCTTAATTCAAAGCAAGCCATTGCCAGGCTTTGCTGGTAGATTCCACTTGTAAACAAGGCTCAGCAGCAGTGTAGAGGGAAAACAAAACCACTTTGGAGAGCCAAAATATTATTTCATTAACAGCAACACCTTAAGGCCAACAATAGACACTGTCCTGTGCTGGGAGAGACACACCTGCAGCACATTCTGCAGTCCAACAGACTGGAAAGAGAGAATCAGAGAATCAATAAGGCTGGAGAAGACCTCTAAGATCATCCAGTCCAGCCATCAGCCCAACACCACCCTGGCACCAGCCCATGTCCCACAGTGCCATGTCTGCACATTTTCTACAGCTCAAGGGATGGTGACTCCACCACAGGATCAGTTCATTAGGAGCTGGAAAGGACCTCTGGAGATCTTCCAGTCCAAGCCCTGCCACAGCAGGGCCAGGGAACACTGCACAGGGCACATAGAACACATCCAGACAGGGCTGGAAAGGCTCCAGAGAAGGAGACTCCAGCACCTCTCTGGGCAGCCTGTGCCAGGGCTGCAGCAAAGAAACTTTTCCTAACCTCCAGCCTAAACCTCCCCTGCTGCAACTTGAGGCCATTTCCTCTCATTCTCTCACTGCAGCCTGGGAGAAGAGACCAAACCCCCTCCCGGATCCAGCCTCTGTCAGAGAGTTGCAGAGAGCAATGAATCACAGAATCACAGCATCAGGCAGGTTGGAAGACAGCTCCAAGCTCCCCCAGCCCTACCTAGCACCCAGCCCTGGCCAATCAACCCGACCCTGGCACTAAGTGCCCCATCCAGGCTTTGCTTCAACACCTCCAGGGATGGGCACTCCAGCATCCCCCGGGCAGCCCATGCCAGTGCCAATCACTCTGTCAAGAACTTCCTCCCCTCCCCTTCCTCCTCTCCAGCCTCGACCACTCCTCACAGGATTCTACTGCAGACCCTTCAGCAGCTTCCCTGCCCTTGTCTGGACACTCTCCAGCAGCTCCATGTTGTAAGAGTGCAAACTTTTCACCCCAAAACCCAGACCAAAGCCACTCCACCACTTCCCTCTCCACCTGCTTAACAAGCTGCTGAAAGCTCACAGTCAGGTCCCCTCCCAAGCCTGCTGCGTTCAGCATTCCAGCAGGGAAAAAGCTCCTACCTTGATTTAATCATCAGCTTTTATCACTCACCCTGATGCACACTCTCCTAATAAATATGGAAGCACTGAATGCAGCCTCTCCAAAGCCAGCAGCCCTCGATGCAGTCCCATTAACTCCATTAGCTCTCCTGGACTTTCAGACCCAGTTCCATCAATGAGCTCACAGACCCAGGTTTAAATATTCAGCACTTCCTCCCCACCAAACATCAGGGCCACTGCTGAAAGGCTCTAATGGAGCAGCTCAAAGGAAGATCTT
>VWYK01047305.1:24348-38848 GCA_013399775.1 Semnornis frantzii
GAGGAGAAGGCTTCCAGGAGAGCTTGGAGTGGCCTTGCAGGATCTGCAGGGGGCTGCAGGAAGGCTGGGGAGGGACTATTGACAAGGGCTGGGAATGAGAGGAGAAGGAGGAATGGGTTTGAAGTGTGAGAGGGGAGACTGAAACTGGATGTTAGGAGGAAGTTGTTTGCAGTGAGGGTGGGGAGACACTGGCACAGGCTGCCCAGGGAGGGTGTGGAGCACAGAATGGGATCAAAGATCAAAGATCTCATTCTATGCTCCACAACCTCCCTGGAGGTGTTCAGGACCAGGCTGGATGAGTCCTTGAGCTACCTGTTCTAGTGGGATGTGTCCCTGCCTATGGCTGAGCTTTGAGCTCCCTTCCAACCCAAACCATTCTATGATCCAATGAAAGCTCCTGCACACCAAAGCTTCTGGACAGCCTGCAAGGTGACTGCAGTGAGCCCAGAACCAGAATTCCACCTTTATCCCTTGGCCAGAGCTGCTGCTGGCTGCTGCCTGAATTTCCTCCTCCTTTTCTCACTGCTGCTGGATTGTTTACCCCTGTCTCTGTAGATAACCCAGGCTTTCAAGTTGAAATGAATTAGATTAGAAATTACTTCTTTGATTTCTCACTGCTTTTTTTTTTTGGTGCTGTTTCTTTCAAAGGCAGCAGTGGCATTTGCACTTCTGAGTGCCAACCAGCTTGCAGGTAAAGAACTGCAGAGCAGTGCTCATTATAGCCAATTACAATGAGATTGACCTACTTTTGTGCAAAAAAAAAAAGAAAATAGTTTCAAAAACAATAAATGGTTAGTGGGACTTGTCTCTGTTCCACACCTTTATCAGTCTAAAATGGTATTTACTACCCAGGGCAGCTTTTTTTGGTATCATGTTGATTACATCAGTGAGAGCCAGGACAGCCCCCATAAGCCCATCAGGGACTAAACCAGAGCTAAGCACATAACTCCTTAACAAGGGCAGGCTGAAGTGCTTTGCATTTCTATAGCACCTCACATCTGCCTCTCTCAGTGCATTTTGTCCATACATAATACATACAGGAGCGAAGTCTCCCTCCCTCCCTCCTCCACTTCAGCTCCATTTCGTGGTGGAGTTCACTGAAAGGATGCCTGAAAAGCTGCTCAGAAAGCTGCTCAGGGCTGGGAACGTCACAGCACTGAGTGCTAACATCAGGCCCAGCTGGGTTCAATAATCTGGAAAGTGCCAGAGATCCACAAGCCTCAGCTCCAGGGGGGTTGGACTGGATGAGTTCTTTGGGTCCCTCCCAACCCCTGACACCTGTGAGCCTGTGAATGAGGATGCAGCAGCTTCCCACATGCATCAGTCACCCACCTGCCTTCCCCTTTATCTCAGCTCTGGTGGTGACTACAAGAACCAGGAGCACTGACAGGACAAGCTGTGCCCAGGGACCACCTTCTCCTGTAGGTTATCCACCAGCCCTGGTATCAGGAGAGGTAGTTACAACCCTCCCAGAATGGCTGCAGCCCTCCTGATTCACCACTCTCTGCTCCAAAGCTACCCCAGAGGATGAGCAAGATCAGTACAAGAGCTGCCAGACCAGAGGCCAAGGATTCAGGATCTTTCAGGCTGGAGATGACCTTTAAGATGACTGAGCCCAACCACTGACCCAACACTACCAAGCTGGCTGCTAAACCAGTCCCTCAGCACCACACCTCCACTGCTTTGAAACCCCCAGACACAAGGATCCCACCACAGCCTGAGCCAGGCCTTGCACAACCCTTTAGGGGAAGAAACTGCTCCTCATGTCCAACCTAAACCTCCCTTGGTGCAACGTGAGGCTGTTTCCTCTCACTCTGCACTTGCTGCTGGGAAGGGGAGACCAAGCCCAACCTGGCTCCAACCTCCTTTCAGCTGTGGGTCACCCACCAGCAGGCTCAGCCTGGCAGTGGAGCACTCCTGTAGCTATTCCAGCTTCTAATACTATTTATTCCTGGGCTCAGACCTTCTGAAGGTGTAACATCACCACGAAACTCATCAGGAGAGATGCATTTATGGGCAAGTGTCCTGCTTTGTGACAGAGAGGAGCAGGCTGGGAAGAGAGAGGATTCCAGCTTGCACTCTGCCAGCACGAGCTGCTATTTGCAATTCTGGAAAGTGGTTTATTATGGGAGTATATCTTTGTAATGATTGCATCAGGGTAATTTTATTGCAGTAGAACTCAAGTTTCCAGACAAGGACAAAAGCATTATCATGCTTGGCACTGTTCAGTGGACAGAGCCTTTCCCCAAAGGGATCACAATCTAAGGTGGAGGGGGGGGCAAAAAAAGAAACCCTACAAGCCAAGGGAATTCACACTTGTGGAGGGCTTGGGGCTTTGCAGGAAGCATCTCTGCAGAAAAACCATGTCCTAGGCTGCATCAAGAGGAGTGTGGGCAGCAGGGCAAGAGAGGGCATTCTGCCCCTTTGTTCTGCTGAGACCTCACCTCCAATTCTGCCTCTGGTTCTGCTGTCCCCAGCAGGAGGAGGGCACAGAGCTGCTGGAGTGAGCCCAGAGGAGGCCACAAAGATGCTCTAAGGGCTGGAGAGCAGCTCTGCTGTGGGCACAGGCTGAGGGAGCTCGGGGAGTGCAGCTTGGAGAAGAGAAGGCTCCAGGGGGGCCTTAGAGCTGCTGCCAGTGCCTGAAGGGATCCTGCAGGAAGGCTGCAGAGAGACCTTTCATGAGAGCATCTCGAGACAGGACAAGGAATAGTCTGAAGCTGAGGCAGAGCAGGGTTGGACTGGAGCTGAGGAAGAAGTCCTTCAGTACAGAGGAGGTGAGACTCTGGAATAGGTTACTCAGGGAGGCTGTGGCTGCCTCCTGCCTGGAGCTGCTCAGGGCCAGGTTGGATGAGACCTTAAGCAACCTGGGCTAGTGGAAGGTGTCCCTGCCCAGAGGGCTTGGAGTAGATGATCTCTGAGGTCCCTTCCAACCTGAGGCATTCTGTGGTTCTCTGATCCTCATCCAGGGGCACAACCACATCCTCAGCAACAGCACTCAGACATCAGCCTTCCCAGTGTCCACTTGCACTACTTGTTTTGTGCACTCCAGCCTGAGCAATGTAAACAAACCATCAAGCTTCACTCCTGGCTCCTGTGCAGCAGGGAAATGATGAAATATTTACTTTGCAATAAGCTCACAGCAGGGCTGCCTTGGGCATTTCACAACACACTTAAATCCACACACCACAAAGCTTAACATGACTGGACACCTCACCAAGAACTAAATATCAACTGGACACAGCTCTGGCTGCCTCCTGCTTAAGTGGGAAAGTTGCAAAGCCCTCAAGCTTCATTCTGGGTATCAATCAGGTCTGTGCCACAAGCTGGGTAGGAAAATGTCCTTGCACTCAGCATAAAAAGAGACTTCTGACAGCACAAACTGTGACTGGGGAGATAAGCTGCTGGGAGGTTTCTTTACACTGTGTGTCTGAGGTTTAGACACGAGTGTAGGACCAGCCTCAGGTCAGTCACTCCAGCTGCAGAGCACTGCCAGCTGAGTTCTGGAGGTCACTCCCAAATGCCAGGAGGTGGTGGAGGTGTTCAAGAAACTGTGGCCATGGCACCATGGTTAATGGTTGGATTTGATGATCTCAGAGGTCTTCTCCAACTGAAACAGCTCTGATTCTGCAGCTACAGCACGCTGGGAAGCAGCACCTGGCTCTCCTGCCTTGTGACAGGCAGTCCTGGTGCTCACTGCACATGGATCCCAACAAACCAGGTCACATTTACAAGGGGACACTCAACCACTCCAGCACATTCAGAATTCTCTGATTTCCTCCAAGCAGCAACTCTTCCAAAGTGGAATGAGCTTCTCCTGCTGCACCCTCGGCAGCTGGCTCTGGGTTTCACCACTTGCTGTAGAATTTCAGCAGCCCAAAGTCCTCAGATGAATTTGTGCATTCAAATTCTCTAACTACAACTCTTCCCCAGGCTGCCAGGAGCTGGATAACAAAGCTGCTGTCCCACAATACAAGTGCCAGAGAAATGAGTACAAAACTTCACCCCCCACCTGCTTAAACTTCCCAGGCCAGATCCACTGCAGTGTAAATCAAGGAAGTATTTGAACTATGTTGATTTAGACCTTATTAATACCTAAGGAAGCAACACTTTAGAGAGAGGGAAACAGAATTTATTTCTGAAGGGCTTCCTAAAATCTAAGTTGATGCAGTTGGTTTCCCCAGTAGAAATCTAATTTAGCAAACTGATGTATGGTCACTGCACAATTCAGAAGGAACAAATATCAAATCATGCACACTGACTTGCTCTCAGCAGCCTCATCCATCCCTGATGCATGGCTCTCTCCCCCCTTAATGCAGGAGGTTTGGGGACTGTAATTTTCTTTAGTTATTGTTACTTAGGCACAAATGTTCCTGGTGTGTGTTGCTGCAGCCTATCCGATGACACAGATGGACATAAAGAAGCCTTTCCTCCAGGAAAGTGAAAGACATCTCCTGCAGGCACACACAAAACATTTCATCCTGCCCTGAACCAAGGGGCAAACCCTGCTTGTACAGCAGCAGCCTCTCACTTCACTCTGCTGACATCACTGCCCACAGTCACCTTCACTGGGCACAACTTCTCCAAGCCCAAACTCAGAGCTAACACTCAAATGCTGACACAGGACTTGAGCATCCCTTCAGAGCACACCTGGGGGCTGTGAGGAACAGGGCAGAGGATGCCAGACCTGGTGCAGATGTGCTCCAGCCTGCACTGTGGGATGACACACACAGAGCCACACAAGGCTTGCTCAGCTCCTCTCAGAGCTGGAGCACAGGACCAGCACCTCACAGAATCACAGAATGCCAGGGGCTGGAAGACAAAAGTTCATACAGTCCAGCCCCCTGCCACAGCAGATCACACAGGAAAGCATCCAGGCAGGGTCTGAGTGTCTCCGGGGAGGGAGACTCCACAGCGCCCCTGGGCAGCCTGCTCCTGTGTTCTGTCACCCTCACGGTGACCTCTCAGGTCCCTACTGAGCACTCTGCTTGACCTGAAGCCACAAACTCTGCTCTGAAGCAGCCCCAGAACAGAGTATGTCAGGACTGGGGTGTGCAATGCTCACAGCCAGCTTCTTCACACAGGACTTTCCACAACCTTCTCCCCAGAAAGCACATCCTACAACCTCCCTCCTTGCCTTGAACAGTTCACCTCCACGAACCTCATTTTTCAAAGTTACTGTTTGGGCTGCCAGCAACATAGGAAAAATGTTAAAAACCACTGTTTGGGCTGCCATCTAAATAGGAAAAATGTTCCTCTCCCCAGTGTTTACTGTTTTGAATCATTTATCAGCCACTAATTACACTTCCTTCCCCAGCAGTCAGAAGCCATTCCAGACAATCACAAGCAGTTTGCCCCTTCCCTGGCTCTGACTCTCCTGCTCACACGATTTAAGTGAACAAACAGGGGAAGTACCTTCACACTTCATAAATCTAAGCCTTGTTTCCCTAAGTATTCACCTTTTCATAGTTTTAACTTAACCCACAGCCTTATATCAAAGCCTTCTGGGTAATAAATAATGCAGAGACATTCCATTAACTATAACTTTTAATCAAAAGCCACTGGATCCAAGAACATCATCAAGGGGATGATTTATGCCTCAGATAGCCACTGCCTTTTTTCTCTCCCAGCAAGGAGTGATAAACCGAAGAATGCAAGGGCACAGAAAGTGCATTTTATCTGAATCCAGCTCATGCCACTGCTGCCAAGCCCCAAAAGAATGATGACATCCACCTGAAATCAAAAGCAGCCTGGGAGTTTTCAGCAGGACGGCAGAGTGCTGCGCTCCCGCAAATCAAACAGATCGCATCTGGAACCAGCTCGGCCACCTCCAGCTCCCCGGAGAGAGGCATCACTTCCTTCCCCTTCCAACAGTCTTTCACTCCTACTCTGTCATCACTTTGTCCCTCTCAGTGCTGCCCAGGCTTTCAGGCTGTTATTGCGGAGATCTGTTAGCTTCGGCCTGGTTCCAGCCTTAGCATAACAATTCCTCCCCAAGCAGAAGGGAGAGAGGGACAGAAAAGATGGAGTGGAGTGAAGATGCTGCACTAATGGATCTTGCTTGTCCCATGTGTGCCCTTCCCCCTTCCTCTCTCAACCAAAAATATTTCTCTTGGAGCATTTGCTTAATGTCATAGATTCACAGAACTGGTTGGGTTGGAAGGGACCTTAAAGATCAACCACTTCCAACCCTCCAGCCATGGACAGGGACACTTCCCACTGGCCCAGGTTGCTGTCCTTGGACACCTCCAGGGAGGAGGCAACCACACCCCCCCTGGGCAACCTGTTCCAGCCTCTCCCCACCCTCACTGGGAAGAATTTCTTCCTCATCTGCAGTCTAACCCTCCCCTTCTCAAGCTTCAATCCACTCCCTCTCATCCTACATCTCCTGCACACTGGAGCTGCTGGGATTTCCACTCACGTTGCTGACCTTGGTGTTCAAACCACCACACAGCTGGAAGCTACAAGAGGAAAGAGAAGTCTGGGAGCTCCAGCTGTCACTGCAGCAGCCTTGAGCACTGCCAGTCTGCTCCACCATCATGTAACATCTCCAACCTATCTCAGAAACAACATATTGCAGACTGAGAAAGACCTGGATGAGAGCCTTGCAGCTCTCCATTTCCTTAACGTCTGGCCCAGGTTCAACCTGTTCTTACTCCAGACCATGGCATTTTCTCATAGCTACTGGGCTTGAAGCATAGTTTGTTCTCCCTACCACCTTCTCCTGAGACAGGTGATGTTCAACCTGCAGCTCATGATGCCTGTGGGCACCTGTGAAATGCAAAGAAGTGGAACAGCCTCATGTCTGCCCTTCTCAACTCTCTACAAATGCAAAAGCATTTCTACAAAGGATCCTGGCACTGGAAATCTTGAGGTCAACAGATCCAAGGTGCTGCAAAGAACAATTATGGGGTAAAGGAACCCAATGTGTGCAATGCTTCCCTGTTCAGTGATGTTTCTGAGCCCCCACTGAGGTTCTGGACTCTCCCCAGCTGCTTTGAAAAGTCAGAGTGCTTCTGCTAAGCCACAGCCCAAGCTCAATACTGCCTCATCCATGTGGTTGGGATGCCAACTGTCACCTTCACCACTACATTCCCAACTCCAGGCCAAGCTAACCTCCTTGGAAGGAAGGATTTTCTGCTTTATTATGCTTTGGGTTTCTGTTTCATGACTGAACCTTGAAAGGCCAGAGACGTCCAACAGCGAGGTCAGAGCTGTTCTGGCAGGCTGCAGAGAAAGGAGGAAACATCCAATTTCAGGTAACATCAAAAGGCCTTGCAGGACTACACTTGAAATCAGAAGAACATGACACTGCACATATGTCCTGTCTCCCAGCTGCACTGCAGCCTGCTGACATGCTGAGAGGCCAGAGACTTCAGCTGCTGCAAAGTGATGCCTCATTTGGTTAAGCCAGAAAGTGCCTCTCTGAGTGCCCTGCTCACAATATCATCACAGCTGCTGCCAGATCTTCCCTTGAGGCTGAAGTCCTCTGTCCTTAACAGAGGGAGGGAGCCATGGCATGCTGACCTGACACAGGCTGCCCCCTGCCAGCCTACATCATCCCTACCCTGAAATGATCTGGAAAAGAAGGGACTTCACTTTTCCTGTGCCTCTGCTATAAGGATAGGGAGCTGGAAGAGAAAACTCCAGGGGGATTTCAGAGCTGCCTTTTAATACCTGAAGGGGTCCTACAAGAAGGCTGCAGCAACAGGTGTCTAGCAACAGGAAAAGTGGGAATGGTTTGAAGCAGAGGGAGATCAGGGTGAGACTGGATCTGAGGAAGAAGTTCTTCAGTAGGACGATGCTGAGACTCCAGAACAGGCTGCCCAGGGAGCCTGTGGACTTCTCCTCCCTTGCGGTGTTCAAGATCAGGTCGGACAAGGCCTTGAGCAGCTGAGCCTAGTTGAGAGGTGTCCCTGCAAGGGGCAGGGGTGTTGGAAGAGATGATCTGTCAGAGCCCTTCCAACCTAAGCCATCCTATGAAACCAAACAGCTGCTATCAAAAGGGGGACTGGGCCCCCCCACACCTGGCGCGGAGCTGTTGTGTAGCGAATGGCACAACACAGGCAGCTGCTGGGTTATCAAAGAGACATCTCAGCGCCCTGCTGCCTTTCCCCAGGTGCAGGCTGTGTCTTCCTCACTCACTCCTGCAGATTTATGTGCCACTTACCCATCTGTAAAGCTCCCAATCTAAACAGAATCAAAGCCAGCCAGAAAACAGGACAAGTGTTTAGGAGTAAAGAATTGCATGTAGTGAGGGGAAAGGGAGATGGATTCCCTGCTTCACTGCTGCAAAGGGAGGCAGGAGGGCCTCAGGACTAATAAATAATAGAAGATATTAATAAGTTACTCTGCAGTTATTTTAATAAAGCACCTAGAACACCCTTGCTAAGACATTCCTTCTAATAAAAGCAGGACCAAAGCAAATAGAGGAGTCTGTGTTCATCAAGATATTAAGGAATATGGATTCTGCTGACTACTTACAGCAGTGATTTTCAAATCTATTGCATCTCACTTGCACTATCTCACGTTGGCTGGTTGGAGAGATGCAGGCACACACACACAGCTCCATGCAGCACCTGATCCAACATCCAGAGCAATGGACATCACCTTGGAGAACCTTTCAAACACCATTACAAAGAAAGCTTTGCTTGGCCAGTGCTGATGAGGAATTTTAAATCCCTACATTACTAATTACTCCACCACACAGCATGCAAGGTCCTGTGGTGATAGGGTGAGAGGGAATGGATTAAAGCTGGAGGAGAGGAGCACCTCATGCTCCTGGTTCTGGAGGTGTCCTCTGAATAAAGCACTTGATTCCAAGCAGATGGATGAGAGCTTTTCTGCTCTGTGTCTAATGCTAGAGACAAGAAGCCACATCCTGTGTCCTGGGCATGTGGGGAAACTGCTGCAGCCTCTGCCCTTGCTCAGAACAATTCAGTGCCCATCAGTTCAGAACCAGCAGGATCACTATAAAGAAATTCTTTCCAGCAGGGGTAGAGAGACCCTGAGCAGGTTATCCAAGGAGGCTGTGGATGCTCCCTCCCTGGAGGTGTTCAAGGCCACGTTGGGTAAAGCCTTGAGCAACCTGTTCTGGTGGGAGCTGTCCCTGCCTGTAGCAAGGGGTTGGAACTGGATGATGACCTTAAAGGTCTCTTCCAATTTGAACCACTCTGTGAATCTCATCACCAAGCCTCAGTTCTGACAATCTTCCTTGAAAACACAGTGACAAAGACAACACTGACTGCTCATCTGGAGGGCTCCTGAAACATGCACAGTCCAACAAAGCAGTGAAATGTGCTCTGCCTGTACCACAGCAGAAGAGGTTGTCTGCATGCTCTGCTAACCTACAGAGATGGTGTTTAGCCAAGCAGAGTCTGGTGATTCAGAGAACACACACAGGGAGAAAGAACCCCCTGAACCTTGGAACAGTGAACAAAGCCCAGGAGTCTTGTCAGCAAGGCCAAACATACTACAGCTCACCCTGCTTTGAGCTGAGTTGAGCTTCATCAGCATAGTGAGCAGAGAAGATTTACCTCATTGGCATCACTTTGAAACTGGGCTAGAGGACTTGGGAATTCAGATTCCTCATGAAAACTGAATCTGCTTCTTCCCAGTCTGTGCCACACAATAAATGTCATGGCAGTCCAAAGGCTGGTGAGCAAGATTGCCCAGGGAGGAGTCACCATCCCTGGGGGTGTTGGAGATGTGTGGCCATGGCACTTCAGGAGGTGGTGTAATGGCCATGCTAGTGTTGACAGTTGGACTTGATGCTCTTGGGAGGTCCTATACTTTGGGACAAGGTTTAGTGGGCATGCTGGTCTTAGGTGGATAGTTGGACTCAATGATCCTGGAGGTCTTTTCCAACCCAAAGAATTCTAGGTGGTCTCAAAGCCCTCCCCTCCCTGCAGCAAGGTTTAGCTGCCACCAGGCAACCCTCAGCTTTTTTGCAGGGCAGTAGCAGGAAGCTGTCTGTAGGTATTTCAAGGAAGTCTGAAGGTCAAGAAATTAAGAACAAGGCTTTGCAAGCCTGATGAAAAGAGGCTGTAGTATCTTTCATCACAAATTACCATTCCAGCCAGCTCCCTGACAGCCAGCGGCACCGTCCCCAACGCCAGGCTCGCTGCGATGCTCTGACGTTGCTAGGCACAGTTGCTAGGCAAAGGCACACATGCAGCAGCTCAACTGCAGCTTCATTACAGGGCAGCCTCAACAAAAAAACCCAAACACAACCAAAAAAGAGAGGAAACGGGAAAAAGAGGGGGAAAAAAACCACCCTCGATTTTAGGCATACAGAGAAATTTCTTGGCCTGCTCTAACAGCAGTCAGAGTCTGGCAGTGCTGTGGACCAAGGCAGCTTTGCTACTGTGTGGCTTCATCAGGGGTCACAATTTGCTTCCTTCTCTCCCTTCCCAACGTTCCTGTGCCTGTGGTATTCAGCAGCATCAAGTGGTTGGGGCTTTCTGCTGAATAGTGTGGGCCTTGCAGGAAGCCAAGGGAAGTGGTCTGGAAGAGGCAGCAGGAGATGCAAGGAGAGAAGTGATGTCCCCAGAGCAGGCATCTTGGGACTGTTCTTAGCAATGAGCCTCACACAAAATTTGCAGCTGAAATGAGGCCAGGAGCTTCTTAGCAACATGATGAGCCTGACCCCAGATCCATAGGGTGGCTTAGGCTGGGAGGGACCTCAGAGATTATGTACTCCAACCTGCCCAGCCAGGCTGGAAGAGACTTCAGAGATCATCTACTCCCACCTGCCATGGGCAGAGACACTTCCCAAGTAGACTCAGATGCTCAGGGCCTCACCCAATCTGGCCAGGGAGGAGGCAGCCACAGCCTCCCTGGGCATCCTCTTCCAGACTCTCACCACCCTCACACTAAAGAGCTTCTTACTAAGGTCCAGTCCAAACCTGCTCTCCCTCAGCTTCAAACCCTTTCCCCTCACCCTACTGCTAGACACCCTTAGGAAAAGTCCCTCTCCAGCCTTCCTGTAAACACTGTGACCTTCAAATCCCAAATGAGCCCAACCAACTGCTCTCCCTAATGCTTCAGCAGTTCCAGCCCTCACCAGCAGCCACTCATTAACTCGTCAAGAGCAGTAATTACCTGCAAAGGTTCACAGCTACATCACTGCTGCAGAAATTGGGCATCTGGAGCAGGCCAAGCCACTGCTGCAAACGCTGTGCTCAGCTGTGAGAAGCACCACAGTCATCCCCAGTACCCAGCCAGAGTGGCCTCTTCTCAAGGGATCTAATTTCCTCCCTTCAAAACTTTGTTTCAAAATTGTCTCTTAATCAATTTTGACTGCTCCCTGAGCACTGCCACTCTTCTCCACAGCCATTGTCAGCATAATAATACCACCAAGCACTCAGAGAGCTATTTCCATCTTGAAAGCACTCCACAAGCATTAACCAATTAATGGATATCTGCCCATGCTGTCTCCAGTGGCAGTGACTGCCTCGCTGGGGTTTCCTCTCACTTCCCTCCATGGCTTTTGGGCTGCCCCAGTGTCCTTTAGTGCAACCCAACTGTCAGTTCCCTTTCACAGAATGGTTGGAAGAGACCTTTGGGATCATTGGGTCTAACCTTTGACCCAGCACTGCAAGGTCACCACTAAACAGAAACAGAGAGTGGTTTAGCTTGGAAGGGGCCTTAGAGATCATCTACTTTGACCTCCCCACCACAGGCAGGGACACCTCTCAGCTAGACTCTGGAATGGCTTGCACAGGGAGGTTTGGATGCCCCAGCCCTGAAGATGCTCAAGGCCAAGTTGGAGGAGGCCTTGAGCAGCCTGGTCTAGTGAGAGGTGTCCTTGCCCATGGAAGGGAGTTGGAATGAGATGATCTTTAAGGTCCCTTCCAACCCCAACCACTCTGCGATCTGAGTGGGAGAAGACCTTGAAGATGAAATCCAAGCATCCTCTGACTCTGCCAAGGTCTGGAGCTAAGCCACATCCCCCAGCACCACATCTCTGCCTCTCTGAGACACCTCCAGAGATGGGGATCCAAACGCCTCTCTGAGGAGCCTGCTCCAATCTGGAGAACCCTTTCAGCAAAGAAGTTTCTTTTGACACTCCATCCTGGCAAGGCATCAAAGAGATTAGGCAAGTCCTTTGTGCAAGCCTTCACAGCACCAAAACGAGTTCACCTGAGGACCACAAGCGCCTTTGCAAAAGCAACTTCAGTGGAGCAGGTCTGCAAACCTTTTAGTATAACCTCAGAGTGCAGACAGATGCTTTGTAGCCTTTACAAATGCACCTGAGCTCTGCAGCTAACAGATCCTCTTAGAAAACCCCACTGGGCAAGTGTACACTTATTTAGGCATCTAAACAGCCTTGCAAATCTTGCCCCAGGAGTCCAAGACTCAATGAAAGCATTCAGAGTGATTCAAAAGCTTCTGAAATTTGGACTTATTTTCTCTCTGCATCTGTCAAACAAATCCAGATTTATTTTTTTTTCCCCCTTCACTTCCAGCCCAGACATCTATAAAAACAGCACAGGGCAGGCAAGGTTTGCTGTGGCTGTTCAGGAGGGTGTCTGAGACAGGGCAAGGAGGATGGTTTGAAGCTGAGAGACAGCAAGCTTAGACTGGAGCTGGGGAAGAAGTCCTTCAGGGTGAGGGTGGTGAGAGTCTGGAATAGGCTGCCCAGGGAGGTTGTGGAGCCAAGGGCTGGAGCACCTCTGCTATGAGGACAGGCTGAGGGATCTTGGAGCATTCAGCCTGGAAAAATAGGAGACTCCAGGGGGACCTTAAAGCTGCCTGCCAGTAGCTGAAAGGATCCTGCAGGAAAGCTGCAGAAGGACTTCCCATGAGGGTGTCTGAGACAGGGCAAGGAGGAATGGTTTGAAGCTGAGGGTGAGCAGGGTTAGAGTGGAGCTGGGGAAGAAGTCCTTCAGGATGAGGGTGGTGAGAGTCTGGCACAGGCTGCCCAGGGAGGCTGTGGATTCCTCCTCCCTGGGGGTGCTGAAGGCCAGGTGGGATGAGCCTTGAGCAGCCAAGTCTAGCTGAGAGGTGTCCCTGCCATGGGGGGGAGGTTGGAGCAGATGATCTCTGAAGTCACCTCCAACCTAAGCCATTCTATGGTTTCATTCTATGCTCTCTCCTACAGCAGTCTTTGGACTCTCAGCTTTCATTCCTCTCCCACAAGTCTGTTTTTTCCCCGACAGTTCCTCTCAACTCACAACTGAAATGTAAACTCAGAAAGGGGAACCCAACATTGGTTCAAACCCCTGCAAACAGGCTCCACTCAGAAGCAGCATTTCTCACTCTGCCTCCTTTAAAAGGTGCTAATTATTATCTTTTTTCAATTTGTATTTCAATTATTTTCCAGTAAAAGAATATTTGCATTTAAATGGCTTATCCACTGGGCTCAAACAAACTCATTTTCATTTCAGGTGTTAGGACTCCTTCATCTCAAAAGGAAAGAAAAAAAAAAAGAGAAAAGGTAAGAAGGGTGAAATAAGGTTCAAGGTGAAATCCATCCCACAAGTCATGGAGAAGGTCTCATTTAAAGATTTCCTCATGATAAATTTTCACTATTAGCCTATTCCCCTGCTTACCTAATCCATGTCACCACAAAAAAGACCTCAAAGTAGCTACAATTTCGTTTGCCATTATCAGGGACAAAGCTGTAAAACTCAGTGCTCCCTCAGGGCCAGCAGGAAAGGACTTTGCTCCCAGACAGACCTTTGACCCAGCTGCAAACCTCATCCAACTAAGCATTCAGAAGACCTCAGCCCCTGAAATTCTCACAGCATTAATTACTTTGATGGAGAAGTGGCAGGTTCAAGAGAATGCCACAGTGGGTAGAGCTCCTTCAGAGAGAATCACAGCATCTCACAGTGTTAGGGGTTGGAAGGGACCTCCAGGTCCAAGCCCCCTGCCAAAGGAGGATCACCTAGGGCAAGCCACACAGGAACACATCCAGTTTGCCTTGAAAGTCTGCAGAGAAAGAGACTCAAGAACCACAGGCTAGAGGGGGCTGCAAACACTCTTTTTTCCTCCCTCTCACTGTGTTTCAGTTCCTAGCTTGCATCTTGAAACACCAATGGAGCAACCTGCTCTAGCTGAGGATGTCCCTGCTGACTGTGGGGCAGGGGGCTGGACTGGGTGACCCCTGGAGGTCCCTTCCAGACCATTCTGTGCTTTTCATGTACTTCTAAGCACAGAAGTTAAGTCTGCTCTGGACTTCTGGCAGTTGCAGGCAAGCCACTGCTCCTTTTTAGCACCTCAGGCTCAGAAGAGAAAAGGAGACACTGAAAAGTTTTGTAGGAGATGATGCAGAACTGACTTGCAGCATTCAGGTCACTGCAGGGACCAGGACCTTAAACCTTCAGGTGAAAAACTAATAAAAACATCATCCTGAGTAAGCAGAGACTCCACTGCTCATGAGAGGGGACAGGATGGCAGAGTTGGGGCTGCTCAGCCTGCAGAAGGCTCCAGGGAGACCTCAGAGCAGCCTGACAGTGCCCAAAGGGAGCCACAGAAATTACTGAGGAAGTTGAAC
>VWYK01047306.1:0-17999 GCA_013399775.1 Semnornis frantzii
TTAGACATTAGGAGGAATTTCTTCCCCAAGAGGGTGGTGAAACAAGCTACCTGTAGAAATGCTGGAGGTTCCAAGCCTGGATGTATTCAAAGCCAGGTTGGGTGAGGCCTTGAGCAACCTGGTCTAATAGGTGTCCCTGCCCATGGCAAAGGGGTTGAAACTAGATGATCTTTAAGGCCTCTTCCAACACAAGCTGTTCTAGGGTTGTTCTTTTCCTGCTAACCTCAATGGCCAGGTCAGTATTACAAGCATGCTGATATTGCCATCAAGTGATAAAACACAGGCCTGCAAAACACTAGGGATGGTGATACGAGATGTCCTTTAATTTCCTTTCAAACTTAAATACTTCATTTATTAAGCACACTTGGTCTTTTTTAGATTTATCTGTTTCCTGCAAGTTAGAGCTTACGTTTTGAAGGCTGCCTTGGCATTCCTATTCCAGTTGGCAGTACACATCTCTGGTTTCCAGAGAAACTACTGAAGTGCTCTGGAGTTAAAATAGCAGAGCGTGCTACAGCGAGAGGGATGCAAAGACAGCAGCCTTCCAAACATCACGTTCTGATCCCACTGGGCACTTTGTGAGGAAAAGGAAAATGCTCCAGTGAGAAGTCATGCTTTGCTGTGCTGCTGTAAGGTGCAGTGTGGGGCTATCAGCAAGGGAAACACTGAAGGTAGAAGTTAAGTCTTCAAAAGACCAGGTGGATTCTAGAGCTTGTAAGATGCTTATGAAGAGGATGTCTTTTGGTTCACTGGTGGTGGAATGCTAATGTTATTTTTTTTTTCACATTTAATTATGAACATGAAGTATTCATGAGCTGTAGAGATAAGGGAGGATTTATGTCTTTGTTCTGAACTGAACAAGTAGATGTGCAGAGATAAGCAGCACAGATCAAGAGGCCGTGCCTAGGGTTTGCTCTGGCTCTGCAGTGCTTCCAACCTATTTTGCTTTTTCCACCATGCTTTTGCCAGACCTTTAGGTGTAGATTTCTGCATAGCTGGGAATCTTTCATCTCTGCTGCCTGCCTCACTGCACCATCTGCTTAGGTTTTTTTGCTTTGACTTTTTTGCTGTTGTTGCTTTGGGTTTGTTTGCTTAATTTCAAAGTGATAGGTTAAGCTCCTAGACTGGGTTTTTCCTTTTCATTATCCTGTGTCTCTGCTGCTCTTGGAGGAGAAAAATCTCGTG
Source organism: Semnornis frantzii (assembly GCA_013399775.1). Taxonomy (NCBI): domain Eukaryota; kingdom Metazoa; phylum Chordata; class Aves; order Piciformes; family Ramphastidae; genus Semnornis; species Semnornis frantzii. Next base: position 1,186 of record VWYK01047306.1, read on the forward strand.
AGAGCAGCAATGTTTACAAGCCAGTATTTTTCCTAGGGATGGGAAATTAAAAATAGACAAAAATACATGCCCACATTCTTCCACCTTTGTGGGGAGTGAGGCTGTACCTGGCAAAAGCAGCCGTGGTAGAAATGAGTGCGCAGACATGGTTTCCACTGGGTTAGGACCAGAGAGGAGTTTGTGTTGCATCTCTCTATGGAGTTTTGATGGTCTGATCCTCACTCCAAACCAAGTGCTGTAGGATCACGGTCCTGTAGCTGAGCCTAGAACTTGTGCGCGCACAAATCACCACACAACACTGTTTCCAGTCTGCCTGGACAGTTTTAAGTTACTTAGGAAAGTGATGTTAGGAACCAGAAAAGTTAGCCACAACTTCCTAAAAGAAGAAACTTTGTTCAAGCTTTGCTTTTTTCCTTTGAGTAGGCTAAAATATAGTTTTGTCTTTATTTCCAATCTCCGTGGATCTAATTCAGTGAGGTGTAACCTTCTGAAAGGAGACCTTTATCCAGTGATGAGAAGTCACATTACTATCTCTTTGGTGACATCCTGTTGATATCCCAAACTGAAGTCAGTTCCTCAGTCACCAAAATGGAAGCTGCCTGGAATATATTTATGTTGAGAAGTGAAAAGCAAATGAAAATTTGCTATGGACTATAGACTTCTGGATCTGCTCTTAAATAGCAGAAAATCTGACAGGCAGAGCTGATCTTGCTCCAAATCCAATTTCTGATACCCTTTTTCCTGTAGCATTGATTTGCAGCTGTGAGCTGTTGATTACTGATCTCGATAGTGCATTGGTAATGACCAGCTAAGCAGCAAGATGTAGCTGTAAGAAGGTCTTTTAATACAAAAGAAACACTAAACAATTGTTCTCTGTGCCTTTGACGTTCCCAAATAGCTATTATTAGTTGCTTAGCTACCAGTGACCCTTATTAAATTTCCACTTGGAAAAAATGATTTCACAATCATGAGAAGGTTCTATCACAGGTAAACAATCCTGGGGTATTTGAAATGCAGAATTTCAATAATAGGATAATTAATTTTTCAGAGCTTTTAAAGAAACTCCAACAACAATAAACAAACAAAACCCAAGACCACCTTCACTCCCTTCCCCAAAATAACCACCCAGTCTGAACTGTTGATTTCAGGAACTGCAGGAACAGTTGCTACAGGGTAACTTGTGCTTATGTACCATGTGAAGGATAAGTTAGGGTTGATGGTGTGGCTGCTATACTTCACCAACCTCTGTAAAATAAAGGTCTAGGGCCTCTGTATTGATGATTTCTAGGCAAAATAATGTAATTGAAGAGTGTTTATGCTGACACATACTTCCAAATGTATATTGTTGCAGGGAGAATGTAGTTGCCCAAATGTAAGGTTTGAAATCCAAGACCCAGGGTAGAATCCAGACTGAAGGCTAACAGACTTTTTGCACTTGTAATTTAACACATTCCTTTCTGTTTCTTTGTATTTAAATAGAACCTGTGAAATGGGCTTAGGTAGGGAACCAAATCTCTGACTGTTCAGACAGAATAGTGTCCCGGCTAGAAGAGAAACACATGGGAATCCCCACCTTTTGTGGTACCTTTGGTGTCAGAACTCCCATTTTATCTATTACTAATAGAAATCCATTCTTTTTTTCCCCCCTCAGATGTGAAACCGTCGAACATTTTGGTAAACTCTAGAGGTGAAATCAAACTTTGTGACTTTGGTGTCAGTGGACAACTGATAGATTCCATGGCAAACTCGTTTGTTGGCACACGCTCCTACATGTCTGTAAGTACAGATCCCATAGCTTTGGGGTTACTGTGTTTTATGGTAGAGTTCTCACAATTCCAGTAACCAAACAACAAACCAACTGTTGCTGTTGCTACTCTTGTTCAGAGTTCAGTGCTTCCTGCATTCCAGGAATATTTCAGCATCAGATTGTGTATGGGGGGGGAAAGGAACTGCTGCAAGAAAAGGCAAGTAACTTGGTATTTCATAACACTGCAAGAGATGCAATTGCCTTGACTTCGCAGAATCCAATTGGTTAATGCAGTTGGGGGTTGGATATGTCTCTAGAAAAGCCTGGTATTTGCAGCTTGCTTTCCTTCTGTGGTGTGGTTCTCCTTCCACTCCAGCACTTTGCTGTGGTCACATCTGCAGACAAACTGCTGCCTCATTAGTGATCCTGTTGTGACAGCTTCCAGGAACCCAAGAGGGCTTCAGCAGCATGGGAGTGGCTGATGTGAACAAGGCCAAGCTAATCTGAGACTGTTTACAGGGTGTTCTTTTATTCCTGTGTATGAGCAATACCTTGAAACTTGCTTTTCGGTTAAACTCTTTGCATTACCTGAAGGTCACAGTTAATGGAACTTACAGGTCTGTAGTGTACCTTGTTCAGCACACAACCAATTAATTGGTACAATCAGAGATTCTGCTCTAGGACTGAAACTGTGTGGGCTTAAACTTAAAGGGAAAAAGCATTATAATGCTGCTGCTCAGCATGGGACCTGCATTTCAACATCAAAGACAGTATTCGCTTTTGTCATTTAATACTGATAATATACTTGAAATAAAACTGTGCCTTTTGTTCTCCATACATCTAGGGCCTGCTGCCAATTAGCAGAAAAAACACTCACAGCTCCATCTCTTCTGGGCCCTTGACATGCTACTGGCTTTTTCTTTTTTCTTCTATGAAAAGGAGTGAGAGCAGAGTGCTGTCTGCTTTCACTTTTTCCTCAGTTTAATGTTTTTACAGACTGAGACTTAGATTTATGCTCTCTCACCATATGTCACAGACAAAGATGGTGACTATTCATTTAGATACTGCAAGGAGAAAGGTACTTCAGCATACCTTTTCAAAGGCCTGTCATAAGTTACACACTGAACACCATCCTGTCCTGCCATATGGAAGTGTGTACAATCATAGAATGGTAAGGTTGGAAGGGACCTCAAGGATCATCCAGTTCCAACCCCCTGCCATAGTCAGGGACACCTTCCATTAGAACAGGTCACTTAAGGCCTCATCCAACCAGGCCTTGAACACCTCCAGGCAGGGAGCAGCCACAACCTCCCTGGGCAACCTGTGCCAGTGTCTCACCACCCTCACTGGAAAGAACTTCCTCCTAACATCCAGTTTCAATCTCTCCTCTTCCAGTTTAAACCCATTGCCCCTTGTCCTGTCATTCCAAGACCTTGTAAATAATCCCTCCTCAGCCTTCCTGTAGGCTCCCTTCAGATACTGGAAGGTTACTATAAGTCTCCTGGCAGCCTTCTCTTCTCCAGGCTGCAGAGCCCCAACTCTCTCAACCTGTCTTCATAGGAGAGCTGCTCCAGCCCTCTGATCATCATCAATCAGCAGTGTTTAACTTGAACCTAGTTTCTAGATTTCCTTGGGTTTGTGTAACTTGGACTGCATGCATTTCCTGCTTTTTCTCAGCCACACCCACTTCTGCCTTTACACTTAGATTTCATGAAGATCTTTTGCTCGTCTTTATCTCTTGTCCAGCAATTCTGTAGCTTATCCAGGTGGCTTTGGAACTGAGGTGGGAGACTGGAGAAAACTCAAACATAATCTCACTAAATGTTACAAATTTAACAAAACTATCACCCCTTATGGCGGAGGAAAGAGACTTTACAATAAGGTTGCAGTCTTATGTTCAAGAAGTTTCAAGTTAGGTTTTTTTTCCAAAATATGCATTTAGCCAGGCAAGAATCTCCACCACTTTGGTAAAGCATGATCTTGATTTTAAGAAGAGGACAGAAATGCCAAGTGAAGGTTTTCTTCAAGAAGTCTTAGTAAAAGTCGGTCCAAGGATGATGGAGATAGGTTGCTTTAAAACTTGCAGAAACCACCTTCAGCATTCACTGTGGTGCTGACAAAGCAAGTACAAAAATTAAGTGAAAGGAGTTAAAAGGACAAAGTGTTAGCTCTTTAGGCAGAAAATTGAGAATCTGCTCTTTGGAGCAACAGGACTGGGATATTCAGATAGGGTTTTAGCCATGATTCAACCAAAAAAAACACTTCATACCTAGATATCTTCAGTGTTGGAGTCTCTTAAAGGCAATGCAAAATACATTTTTACCTGAGTTTGTTGTCTTACTGCATACATGTTTGTAGCACTTGTATCAGCATGTGCATATAATCTGTCCAGACCTCATGTTTGTCCCATTCCAACTGTTTTTTTTCCTGAGAAATTGTAAGCCTATTGCATTCTTTTTTGTTGGCCCATAATGTGTGAGTGGTTAAGCTGGCAGAACATGTGTCCACCTTCCCCTCTTGTGTGTGTTTTTTAGTCATTCCAGGAGAGGTCTGTACCCTGTGTAACACTTTGTCATTCAATTTGTGTTCCATTATCATTTCAGTGGATTACGGAGCTCAGCAGTTTGTTCAGCCATGATTCGATCATGGATCTAAAACTGCGGTGTGCATGTAGATAATAGTCTTGCATAAATGCATTCCTGCTGCAGGGAGCTATCAGAATAGTGTCAGAGCTGTCACAGACCACAGGATTATAGAATCAGATCATTTTTGGAGCCATCAATCACTACAGTTACCTTCCTTACCCTTCAGAAAGCAGAAAAGCAAGAACAGCTTCTCAGGGAAATCAGATGACTTTATAGTTTACCTGTGCTAGGTTTGTGTTTTTTTCTTCCTCTTTAATTATTCCATCATTATTAACAGTTGCAACACTTAGATACTACACTAAGGGAAAGATAACAACGTCCTTTTTAAGAAGTCTCAAAGTTACTCTCAGCAGTTGTGTGCAACCTTTGTGGAACCCCGGCTGGAGTATTTGAAAAATCAGTCACTCACTGGAACATGTAATCATTTAGGCTTTCATCCTTCATTTTATCCAGGTTATTGCAGAGTGCAGTTCTTCTTCTCTTGTTACCATCTTGTTTCTCTGTTTTTCCTAGCCTGAAAGACTACAGGGAACCCATTATTCAGTGCAATCAGACATATGGAGTATGGGGCTGTCTCTGGTAGAAATGGCTATTGGCAGGTACCCGATCCCTCCTCCCGACTCCAAGGAGCTCGAACTGATGTTTGGCTGCCCAGTAGAGGGAGATTCTCCAGTCACAGAGACCTCGCCCAGGCAAAGAACACCTGGTCGGCCAGTCAGCTGTAAGTTACAACAGTCTGCTGCAGTCTTTTCCAATACCTTTCTCTGTCACCTTGAAGCTCTTCTTACCTGATACTGGTCTGCATCATGTGGTGTTAAGCTTTAGAAAAAGAAAAATCACAGCCGTGCTGGGCAGCTGGCTCAGTCTCACTGTGAGGAGGTAACCGAGAAATGAGGACCAGAGGTCCTTCTGCTAATAAGAGCTGTTCACCAGCACCATTAAGATCTTTAGCTTATTGCTGTGGTTAATCTCTCTAAGGTGCTGGTCAAAGTACAGTAGAGTGATTCTCAGTAAAGTTCATGTTTTCAGGTCTAATTCAAACCACTTTCCTTACGTGAAAATGTTACCCAGCTGCTATTTCGCCTTACAGAAAAACAAATCTGCTGGGTGCCATGTAAGAATAGAGTTGTAGGACTTGGGTTCTTGAAACATCTGTGCCAGAAAAGAGGAATAACACCTGTGTTTTTCCACTTGTACAATTTTTTTCTCAGCTTATGGACCAGACAGCAGACCCCCAATGGCAATCTTTGAACTTCTTGATTACATCGTCAATGAGGTAATTTAACTGTTTGCACTTGAACTAATGCAACTGTCGATTTTTAAAGTGCTCTAGAATTTGAGGAGGTGTGGGGCTGGCATTAGGATAAGCCAGATCTGATCTTTTCCAGCTGCAATAGGAGAGACATATCCTTGTTGTGTGTAATTTCTAGGAAACTTTTAATTTCTCTGCACTGTTTCCAAAGGCTTTTGTGTTTTTGCAGCCTGTTAGGACAGATAATAGCAGAGTACAATGAAGCATATACAAACCTGAGATTTTTTACTTAATTTTAGTCTCATGAACAAGCCAATTTTCACTGCTGTCCCTTTTTAAATAGCTATACTAGAAAGCTGTTAGTAGAGATGGGGATTTCAGATTTTCTGTTCCCAGTGTTTCCACAAGTGCTACCCACTGAAACTCATGTGGCTCCCCTGCCTGTGTGCTTCTGAAAGGAAAAGTCTTGCTCCTGTTAGCTGTCATTTGCCACAGCTGGCTAAAACAGTTGTTTCAGGTGAATGAATCACAAAGAAGTGTCTCACACACCTATTTAAAAGCATGGGTGTTGTCTAGGTCCCTGCAAAGAGGAGCATTGCTTATGCTACTGTACATGGGCTGACAAATTGTTTCTGTTCCTCCTCTGCATGCACAATTCTCTCGCATTATAAACCTATTTTGCATGTTGTGTAACACTGGAATATGATAACACTGACTCCTGGCACTGAGTTAGCAGAGTATCGCTTGAGATACTCTGGTCTTGCTCTTGTAGCATCCCTGAGGAAGTCAGTTTAAGCTGAAAAGCTGCAATAGCTGAGAATTTGGCAGGCTTGTCTTCTGCCCTCTCCGCTGTAGCACAGTAGTCTGTAGCGTCAGCTGCTACATCCACCAAAGTGTAGAGGAGTAAGTAACCAAATGCAGGCCATCTCCCAGCTGTTCATCTAAGTAACTCAGGTGTGGGTGCTTATAGGACCCATGGTGTGAGAATGAACACCTAACTCTGATCCTATAGTGAATGATATGGAGAGCAAGACAGATAGCTTTATGTAGTAGTTTTTCTCTATCAGAATTCTGCTGGAATTCAGAACCTGCACAAACTCATTCCTTGGGACAGAATATTTAGATCAAAGAGATTATGGCACTAATGATGTGCAGGGCACCTTCCCTTCCCCCAAACTGGAGATTAGTAGTGAGGAGAATAACCCAGTGCTAATTACTGCTGCTGCTCTGAGCCTTCTTTAATGACAGCTCAAGGCTCTATTAACCCCATTCAGGTGTGTTTAGAGATTGGGGGGAAGGGGGCAGGGAGAAACCAAGTAAAAACCACACTACAGAAACAGATTTGTTACTGAAAACACCTACAATCCAGCAGCTGTGGGGGTAATAAGCAAAACTGGTCAGTGATAAACTCAGCATCTTCTGTAAATCATATGGCAGATTTACTTGTAGGTACAGAAGCTGCAGTCTACCTGACACTCATTTCAGAGCTCAGCTGTGAAAGAAGCCCTGGCTAGTGCTGAGCCTTTACAGTTTTACCCAGGTACAGGGCACATAACTGGTAGATCTCTGGGTAGGTTGTTCATGTTGTGCTGAATGACTGCTGATTTGAATGTATTTATTTTTAGCCACCTCCAAAGCTGCCCAATGGCGTTTTTGGTTCTGAATTTCAAGATTTTGTTAACAAATGGTGAGTATTTTCTCTCTGACTCTGATGCAAAGGCACACATTTGGGATTAGCCCTGCTGTCTCACTGTGTCAATAACTTGGCAGTTAGATCCTGCTTGTATGCCATGGTAAATGTAAATAAAATTCAGTTAGCATAATCAGTTCGTGTGCCTAAAGCTCATTTTACAGGCACCAGCTTGACAACATAAGCATTCAAAGAGAGCCTCAAAGCTGAGATGTTCCTCTCTTTAAGATGCAGTTTCTGTTTCTGTGTACAGTTTAGATCAGTACTTTGTCAGCATTGAAGACACTGTAGCACTTACAGGATTCTCCTTTAGAGCGGTGCTGTATGATCAGAGTCTTACTTTTGAGTGTAACCTTCACACATTCTGCAGCCACTGTTCTGTTTGATGGAGGAGTCTGGCAGGTTACAGATGTATGTTGTTAGTTTTCTCTCGGTGCTTCACTGAACTAACATCCTTATCACAACAGTCATTCTCCCACCTATTTACTTTTCCAATTGCACTTCAGTGATACCAGCACCAAACCAGTATATTCAGTGCTGAAGGAGACAGTGCATTACAGTTTGAAAAGTGAATGTACTTATTAAAAGCTGCATGTATGTATTTACTGTTTCCAAAGGGAAGAACAGCAACACAGTAGCTGTACTCAATACCAAACTTGGAAAGACTTGGGTAAAAGCAGCTTGAGGGATAAAGTGATTCATATTGTTGAGATGGGAGTTTGATCTCTCCAGCGTGGTTATAGACACTCACTCCTGCCCCCACTGAGCGAGATCAGGTAACTCAGGATTTTGTACCTAAAACTATTCCTGAGGAACCTTTGGAAGGGAGTTGCTTACAGACCTGGTCTGTTTGAGAGGCACTCCATTGCCTAACACTTTTATCTAGAGTGGTATCTCCTTCAGACCAAAGCAGAACACCAGCATGATAGAACTTGATCTTTACTGTAAAAGAGAATGGTGTGTAACTTGTGTAACACTTTCTGTTCTAGTTTAATTAAAAATCCTGCCGAGAGAGCTGATTTGAAGCAGCTGATGGTAAGTGAAAGCTCTGAACCTGAACTATGAGCACTCTGCCATGTGGCTTGGGTTCCTCAGCTGACCTGAGATCAGGATCAGAGCATATGGCCTGGGGTGGAGTTTGTGGCCCTTAACACAAGCAGCTCAAACAGTTTGAGGAGAGACTGGTTTTAAGATCAAGGAGGTGCAGGCTTCACACACTGCTAGAACAGGGATTGTCAAGGAGACCAAAACCGGTGGGTTTTGGTGTCTGCCATTTGATAATGACAGTAAATATACAGCCTAGTGCTGTTAGATTAATTAGTGAAAGAATTCTTTCTTGGGCTTTTTAGTCCATAGCCATAGAATGCTTTGGGTTGGAAGGGACCTTAAAGGTCGTCTAGTCAACCCCGCCCGCAGTAAGCAGGGACATGTGCAACTAGAGCAGGTTGCTGAAAGCCTGAAACATGACCTGGAATGGTTCCAGGGATGGGCAATAAGTATACAGATTTTTACATCCAGGTAGATAAAAGAACTAAAATCCACATACCTTGTGGACTAGTTAAATACTTTCTCGTCATCTCTCGTGAAATGTAAAATTCATTTATTTTTCATCAGCTTTGTCTTGCAAAATCTGTAGAATACTAAACACAAGCAAACCTTGCATTTTGTCTGCATGAAATGACTGTACTGGTTTCAGTGAATCTTTCCATGGCCTTGAGTGTGGTGCTAAGACCTGAGTTCTGCTGTGGAAAATCAGGTTTGCCCTGCTGTACAATAGGGGTGCAAAATGCAGTCGGACTCCGATTGCAAAAAGCCTTTCTGTCCACAGGCAAACATTTCCCAGAGTGTTATCTCAAGTGGCTGAGTCACATCCTTATCACTTAGTGTGGTGTAAGGATTCTGTGGTAGGCACTGTGTAGGCAGAGCTCCTCTGGAATACTCTGCAGTGTGGACGTTTCATGTGCTGGTTGTTTCCATAATCCTGCAGCAAAGCTCTCCCGGACACTTCATGTGTTTAGTCCAAGTTTCAGCTAGCTTAAATAATGAACCTAACCAGGATTTTAACTGTATTTCATGTTGTTCAAAGTGATTATTGAACAGATTGAGTGCTGGAATATTAATACTCTTCTTCTCTGCCCAGATTCATGCTTTCATTAAGAGATCTGAAGCGGAGGAGGTGGATTTTGCAGGGTGGCTTTGTTCAACCATAGGCCTTAACCAACCGAGTACACCCACGCATGCTGCTGGAGTCTGAGCGTGGAAGAGCGAATCCTGTACTGTACATCTGTTAACAACAATGCTATTTTGGTCCTCTTCCCTCAGCTTGTACCTGTTCAAACACGTATCTCACCTCTTAAGGAAGAATGTCTTTCTAGCATGTGCCAAATGGTTTTAAACTTTGTCATAAAAATAATTGGTATTGTATTGGATGACGTTCGTTTACTGACCAAAATCGTTACAGTGCTTGCTGATTTTAAGTGATTATGGATATTCTTTCTTAATGAAAATATCTCTGGGGGTGGGGGGAGTCTTCACCTCCAGCTTGTTTGAACTTTTCTGAAGATTCTTTGTAAATTGTTGGTACTTCAATCATGCTTAACCTAATCTCCCCTGCAGAAAGGGTTAGGGATGCTCCAAAACTCTTATCTGTCGAGCATGCTTTTGCTGCTGCCAAACTGTATCTGAAAGCCAGGCCTGGTGGTTCCAGTTTTGCTGTTATTTAGAGATCTCTCTTACCGGGTGAAGAAGGCAAGAGCTCTGCACTTCTTGGAATGTCCAGGGACATGTTCTAATTGTAGACTTGTTCATATTTCTATATTTATTTTTAAAACATATCATCATACTTGGATTTAGTGATATTTGTCTTTCTAATTGCTTTTAAAAAGCTAATTCTTGGAAGTGTCCTACAGAATTGAGACAAAGATCCAGGCAGTTTGCTTTCTTTTAACCTAAAGATTCATGACAACAGTGTTTAATGTCTAAAGTGTATGAAGACCCTCTATTGTTTTTTTTTTCTCTCAGATGTTTAGCAATGGATTCTCTTAATAAATATATTATCAAGTAACTTCTTGAAGCTTTTCTTAAAACTCAAAAACTTACCCAGAGCCTTGCTCCCAGGTCCTTGCTGCATTACACACCCTCTGTCTGTTTTTCATCAGCCATGCAGCATCTTCATTTCTAAGAGGTGCACATTTGCTTATGTAAATCAGTGCGTGAAACAGGGCTGGAGTCAGTAGCCACTGCACTGAGTCACCATCCTGCTTACTGGGTTTCCGTGGAATGTCAGAGGTAGTCAGACCACCGAGGCTGATGCTTGGTTTGGTGCTGCCACCCGCTGGGTGGGGTGTGACAGTTTTCCTGGGGCGAGCCACCGCTGTGGCATTGTCCTGGTTTTGACTAAGCCTTGGCAGTCTGGTTTCAACAGAGCAGTTTCTCCTTTACCTCCTCCATCTCCCCTCTGGGCATGCAAGGAGGAAAGGAGCCAGGATGGCTTAATGCCAGTTAAGGACAATTTACTGCGCCATTGTAGGGATTACACAAAGGGAAGACAAAGAAAAAGGGAGAAAAAGCACTAGGGTACACAGCAGATGAAACCTCATAATGTGCCCTGCCTGTGCACCACCCAAAACTGCAGCAGAAAAGGGACAAACCCCAGCTTAGAAACTGAGGAAGAAACCCAGAATCCAAGAATAGGAACCTTTACAAGCTATAGAATGTATTACAAGTCACATAAACCCTGGCCAACCCCTTTCCTGTCGTACAATGAGCATGACACTAGTGTTTTGTAGAATATAGGATCCAGCTTGCTCTGTGTCTCATCCTTGCTAGTGGGGCCTGTCAGCCATGCTCTCCCCTTCAGGCTGGTTTCCCTCAAAGGTTCAGCTGCTGGGCAAGTGAAGTGGTGTTGCTATATAATAGAACAGGGTAGGGTGTGTGCAGCTGTGCTGAGCAGCAGCACTATAAAAAGTTCACTTCCTTCAAGGGGCGTTTTGGACAAGGAAATGGCTCAAGTTACTTCCCAAATGGAATGCAAATCATTCTAGACATGAACTTCCCCTTGGCTGACAGTATTGAGTATCAGAGAGAGGGATGGAATTGCCCTTGCCCCCTTGCCAGTAGGAAGTGACTCATTGACACATCCAAGTGTTCTGTCAGCTTGTCCTTGCTTAAGTGTCCTTGCTTACAGTGAGCGGTGAGACAGAAACAGGTTGTCCAGGGAGGTTGTGGCTACCCCCTCCCTGGAAGTGTTCAAGGCCAGGTTGGGCAAGGCCTTGAGCAACCTCTTCTAGCAGGTGTCCCTGCTCATGGCAGAGGAGCTGGAACTAGATGATCTTTTGCAACCCGAACTGTTTTGTGATTCTATGAATGTGACAGTTGGTGGTAGTGATAACACTAGTGTTTAAAAGCTGTCCTGAGTTTTGTGTGGGAATTACACATACTAATAGAAAACCCACACAACCCCCCTCATGCTGACAGAAACAGGGTATGTGAACAGCAGATTTTAAAAGATTTAACTCCTGTTGTTCTTGTTTGCTTCACAGTCCGACAGGAATAATTAGCATGCTGCAAGCACAGTTACATGTAGTGGGACACCAGAAAAAGTACTTTATTGCCACATGGAATAGAATCAGTCTGTTTGAATCCAAAACCAAGCAAGAGACTTATTCACCAAAGGCAGCAGGGAGTGAGGCCATGAAAATTAGTAGGGACCATGCTGGGGACAAAGAACTTTTCAGCAGAATTGGCCTTCAGAGATGAAACCCAGGAGCAACAACTCCAGAAGAGGATCCAGAAGCAAAAATTTTTTTTTTTCCTTAAGTCTTCAGAAATCTTAGAGCAGGAGTGCAGAAAACTCAAAGCTCCTTCATTAAGCCGTGCAAGATTCTTAAAAGCCAATTTGTCCTTAGTACAGGATGAAGCTACACTTAACATTCCAACATTGTTTCAATCACTACAATCCAAAAGAGAATCAATAACCAACTTCTCCTCAGACACAGGAACTCACCGAGAGTTGGAGCACATGTTCTGACTTGAGACAGGACACTGACACATTCCATTCCTGCTTTTAAATGCAAAGGTGAGAGGAATGTTTGTTCTGCGTTTTTTGAGTGATGCCAGAGACAGCAACAGCACCTTTAGAACTAGTTGTGCAGCGACCAGCCCTGGATATACCTGTTTTCCTTACCAGGCAGCTGACAGAGTGGCTGAGACTAATGAGAACATTACCTTTACTGTTTTTTATCAGCTTAAAGAGTTTAGCTTTCTATGCTTTAAAACAAGTGATACATAACCAGCTGCTCCACATGGTGCCTGCACTCCATGAGGAGGAATATATTGTCTGTCTGCTTGGTACTGTACCATTACAGAAATCACAGAGGGGGCTTTACTTTCCACTTTTGAACTACCACCTTAAACTCCACATACTCCTCCTTGAAGCTCACTTGAAACCAGAAGGTGACTTGCACTGAATTATGAAGCTACAGTGAGGGAAAAAAAGTCTAATTTATTACAAGTACCAAGAACCAAGTCATACGCTACAGTCTGTGGACAGATAAAAGGCTTAATTGGCTGCTACTCTGAAAGAGCAAGAAGTAGAAAACACTTCACTGTTACAGACTGACAGTACTTGAGAAGAGCACCAGTGGGTACAGAGAGAGGCCACTTTATTATCACACTCAAATTTAGGCTGACAGTGCAGCACCTGCTGATCCCTGTGTAAGAGCACCAACATCTGTCACATTTACAGGGAGCTCAAGTCTGGTTTCCTGTGTAACTAAGAACTGAAAACAATCCTGGACACATCTTTCCTGACTGCAGATCTTCCAATTGCCAGATTAAGCAAATGAGGTTGTAATAGAACTACTGGTTCAGCAACCAGACTTAATGGCCTGGTTTTATTTTTCAGCATCAGGAAGTAAGAACAGATGAATTATTGCTATTAATGTACATGTTAAATTAGCTTGAGTTGATGAGTGACTTATCCCATCCACAAAGAAGATATGTTAGGTTTTTAAAGTGGAATGGATGATGCTACATGTTTGTGCAGCAAATCTTCATTCTTTGAACATCTAAGTCAAGATGTGCCAAGCTTGTGACATTTGTGTGCTCAAGTGTAGACTCTTGAGAGCCTTGCATATGGTACAGTTTATATACAGGAAAAAATTAAAATCAGTCAGTGAATTTTATATGAACGAAGAAATTCTTGACTTTGTGTTAAAAGTCACCTCTGATCTTTTTCTCTCAAGAATCAGATTCCTCCTCCTCTTCCTCCTCCTCTTCATGAGGTTGAAGGCTGAGGTGTAGTTCAGTTTGATTGATAGCAGCCTCGTTGTCCATCTGCCCAAGAGCCTGTCACAACAAAAGAGTTTATCTTGCTAATTATCAATGCTGAGCGCTTATCAAATCAGTGTTAAAACTGCAGTAACAAGAGTCAGAACTCCCAGTACTAGCACTGTTGGCAGCAAGAGCCCATCACAGTGATTAAGCTCCAGTTCTTCACAGAAGAGCTTCGACTAGTTCAGACTGTCCCTCTATCTAGCACCATGTTCAGATGGTATCTGTGCCTTCATCACCTGTGATCAGTTGGCTAAATGAGCTTTTCAGTTAAGAGTATTAGTGTTTCACAAACGGTGAACTGAAGCTACACTCCCAACCATCCTGGAAACAACATGCTGCTTTCAGGGGTGGGAAAAGGTCAAATCCTTGAAACATAAACCAGCATCAAAACAGGTAAGCTTTTCTGATCAGCATGAAGAACTCTAAAGGAAAACCACCCACAGCAATACCTACAGCCACTCGCACCAACCCGGGTCCCTGTCACTCAAGCTGACAGACCCCATGAGAAAGCCAACAGGCAAGGACTTCTCTTACTTGGCGAGGGTCCTCTGCCACTACTGCTGAAGAGTCTGCGGTGCTCTCCTCTTTGGCCCTGATCAGAGACTGCAGTGCCAGCTCTTCCACCTGCAGACACGGGAACACAGAAACCTTTGCAGTCATTATTGTTTGACTATTTACAGCATTACATAATTTAAATTTAGTACTTTTGAATGACATTAGTTAAGAGGAAAGCTTTTAAATCATGTTCCACTACTCTTTATACGCAGCAGGACCCCTACGACCGCGCATTTACACCACCGACAGGACACCGAGGCAAGAGCTGAGCTTCCCGTTTGTGGCACGGTTAAGGCGCGGAGGCCACCGCGAAGGGGCCGAACCCCTCGGCACGGCGGCCGACAGCCGCCCGGGCACAACCCACGGACACAACCCACGGCCACTGCATGCATTAAACCCCACAAAAATAGCAATGGAAGGCGAGACGGGCCCGCCTGGGGCCGCGCCGCGAAGGGACTCTGTCGGGCCGGGGTAGGCCAGNGCGGGGCGGCACAGCGCCCCCTGCCGCGCTGGAGGGCCATCTGCAGCTGCCTCTGCGGGGCGCCAAGTTCTCGCCATTTTGCCATTCCTGGTAGCAGCTGCCACCGCGTGGCCACTGCTCGTCACGGCCCTTTGAAACGAGGAACAGGAACGCCCCAGTTCCACCAAGAGACGGCTAAGACCAGCCCGGTCTCTTAAACCCAGGAGGTTCTGCCTGAACAGGATGAACTTCTCTGGGTTCCAGGAAATGCATGCTACTTCTCTGTAGACATTCTGGAGTCACCTAGACAGTGTGGTCCGAGGGAACCTGCTGTGCGTGACTGCTTTAGCAGGGAGAGCATGGAGGTTCGACTAGATACCCAGAGGTTTCTTCGAACACCGNCTCTCAAGAATCAGATTCCTCCTCCTCTTCCTCCTCCTCTTCATGAGGTTGAAGGCTGAGGTGTAGTTCAGTTTGATTGATAGCAGCCTCGTTGTCCATCTGCCCAAGAGCCTGTCACAACAAAAGAGTTTATCTTGCTAATTATCAATGCTGAGCGCTTATCAAATCAGTGTTAAAACTGCAGTAACAAGAGTCAGAACTCCCAGTACTAGCACTGTTGGCAGCAAGAGCCCATCACAGTGATTAAGCTCCAGTTCTTCACAGAAGAGCTTCGACTAGTTCAGACTGTCCCTCTATCTAGCACCATGTTCAGATGGTATCTGTGCCTTCATCACCTGTGATCAGTTGGCTAAATGAGCTTTTCAGTTAAGAGTATTAGTGTTTCACAAACGGTGAACTGAAGCTACACTCCCAACCATCCTGGAAACAACATGCTGCTTTCAGGGGTGGGAAAAGGTCAAATCCTTGAAACATAAACCAGCATCAAAACAGGTAAGCTTTTCTGATCAGCATGAAGAACTCTAAAGGAAAACCACCCACAGCAATACCTACAGCCACTCGCACCAACACGGCTCCCTGTCACTCAAGCTGACAGACCCCATGAGAAAGCCAACAGGCAAGGACTTCTCTTACTTGGCGAGGGTCCTCTGCCACTACTGCTGAAGAGTCTGCGGTGCTCTCCTCTTTGGCCCTGATCAGAGACTGCAGTGCCAGCTCTTCCACCTGCAGACACGGGAACACAGAAACCTTTGCAGTCATTATTGTTTGACTATTTACAGCATTACATAATTTAAATTTAGTACTTTTGAATGACATTAGTTAAGAGGAAAGCTTTTAAATCATGTTCCACTACTCTTTATACGCAGCAGGACCCCTACGACCGCGCATTTACACCACCGACAGGACACCGAGGCAAGAGCTGAGCTTCCCGTTTGTGGCACGGTTAAGGCGCGGAGGCCACCGCGAAGGGGCCGAACCCCTCGGCACGGCGGCCGACAGCCGCCCGGGCACAACCCACGGACACAACCCACGGCCACTGCATGCATTAAACCCCACAAAAATAGCAATGGAAGGCGAGACGGGCCCGCCTGGGGCCGCGCCGCGAAGGGACTCTGTCGGGCCGGGGTAGGCCAGCCCGGCAGTGCCTGCTGCCCGCAGAGCCCGGCGCTCGCCCGCTCCCTCCCTCTGGCCGTGGCGGGTGCCAGCGGCGGCCCGTCGGACCTTGAGGCGGGTGAGCTGGTCGTGCAGCGCCGCCTTCACCCGCAACAGCGTCTCCTCCTCCTTCCGCAGCTCCTGCAGGCGGCTCAGCATCCTCCGCCCGGCACGCCGCAGCCCCGCCGCCGGCACGCGGGGCGGCACAGCGCCCCCTGCCGCGCTGGAGGGCCATCTGCAGCTGCCTCTGCGGGGCGCCAAGTTCTCGCCATTTTGCCATTCCTGGTAGCAGCTGCCACCGCGTGGCCACTGCTCGTCACGGCCCTTTGAAACGAGGAACAGGAACGCCCCAGTTCCACCAAGAGACGGCTAAGACCAGCCCGGTCTCTTAAACCCAGGAGGTTCTGCCTGAACAGGATGAACTTCTCTGGGTTCCAGGAAATGCATGCTACTTCTCTGTAGACATTCTGGAGTCACCTAGACAGTGTGGTCCGAGGGAACCTGCTGTGCGTGACTGCTTTAGCAGGGAGAGCATGGAGGTTCGACTAGATACCCAGAGGTTTCTTCGAACACCG
>VWYK01047306.1:18014-35026 GCA_013399775.1 Semnornis frantzii
TTCTTCGAACCCCGCCCCCCCCCCCGGCTTCTGAGCATGCACTTTAAAACCCACTGGAAACCACACAGCTGCCTCAGAAAACACCAACAGCAGTTCTCTGTCCCAAGCGCATTTATTAGCTGTAAACCCACAGAACAGTTTGATGAACTGAAGTGGATGAAGTTCTGTAGAGGGCTTATGCCTCAGCCTTGGAGGGAGTCTTGGCAGTCTTGACTGCAGTCTTTGCCCTAGGCTCTGCTGGGACCTTAGCTGCAAGCTTGGCCTTGACCTTTGCCTTCCTCTCTTCCTTAAGTTTATGCTAAAAAAGACAAAAAATATCATCAGCACCTCATCAAAAGAACTGATCTATTTCCGGCTGCCAGTAGCTGCCCTGCTCACTCACGTTCTTTTCGTGACGCAGGATGGTGTTGCGCCGCATTGTTTTGGCATAGGGGTTCAACTTGATCATGATTCTCAGATTCTTCAGTGGATTCTTCTTCAGGACTCTGCGGCGAATCTTTTTCCTGAGAATAAGAAACGTGTTACGATCTCCCTGCACAATTCACCTTCTGCTACATTTTCCCTGAGATGTGGGGAACCAATTCCAGTAGTTACACCCAGAAGCTACGGGGATCCCAGCTCTTCCCAAGATCTCATCATAGGGATATTCCTGATCACACTACACAGCCTCACACTTGGCATTAGTTAGATAACAATTATTACTTGGGAGCACGCAGAGCCTTCTGGATTTCCTGACTTCTCATGATTCTTCCAATGTCCGTGTTGGTCATCTTGTGCATCGGCAGGCTGTGAAACAAACATTCACTGTGTAAGCTGGACAATAAACTCACAGCTACTTCAATGAAAACAGGCCATTTAGGAAAAAATACCAGCATTTATTTCCTTCTCCAAGCAGAACTTGCAGTGCTCATGGGCTGCTGTCCCAAGCTTGTTCCAACCTGCTCAGATGTGTCTGGGGGTGGCTGCACTTACTTGTAGTCACTCTTGAGTGTGGCAGCCTTGCGCCAGGTGCCGTACAGATCATCCAGCTTGCGGAAGGCACTTTCTGTCCAAATGCAGAAACGTCCAACGTGGCCCCCAGGAGCAAGTCTGAGCAGGTTGAGCTTGTTCACATCGAGAAGAGTAATTCCTATGGAAAAACAGGCAAAGCGACTCCTTTAGTTTGTAATTACAGCAGGGAACGCAAGACTGAACAATAATGCAGACAAGAGACAACACAGAAATAGATCAGGGCTAATTAGGTTCTGCACTACATATGAGAATCTATTATATCTTTAACAATAATCAGCCTTTGTTAAGTAGCAGACTCAAAGCAATTATTAAATTACTCCAAATATGGTTTGGGGTTGGTGACAGCCATAAAACTTGTCACTGATGTCCTGAACATCAGGTGACCAGATCCTCATGCAGAATGTATCAGCTACTCCAGCAAGTCAGAATTTCCACAAAGATCATGTGTTTCAGAAACACGGACCAATGAAGTGGAATCTCATCATTCTTAGCACTCTCCCAATAAAGCACTGAGTGTGCTGCAAGTGGAAGTTACCTGGGATATTCCGGAATGCTCTAATGATACCATTGTCCTCGTTGTAGATGATGCAGGGTCCCCTGCGCTGGATGCGACGGCGATTCCTCATTTTACCCTTCCCAGCTCGCATACGTTGGGAGGCATAAACCTAAATAAAAATGAAACAGGTCAATGTATGAAATAGTCCAAATCCGACGGATTTTAGACACAAGAAGACTGCTTTAGTCAGAACTGGACAATCGTCACTGCTTGTCTGAAACACGGACCATTGAGGAGTTCATCATTCTCAAGTGTCAAAGACCCAAACAATTGACATTTAGCAACACCAAAGCGAAGACAACTAAATACAGAGTAAAGCAGCAGGCTAAGAAGTTTACTTTTTTTCTTACAAGAGTTTTGCTACCAAGAGCTTTCTAGCAGCATCAAATCACAACAGATCTGGAATTCCTACTCCAACAGTGGCAGAGTCACAATCACCTGGGCTTTGCTCTCAAAGACATACCTCTGTCAACTCACCTTTTTGATGTCATTCCAAGCCTTAAGCTTCTTAAGCAGCAGAACGGCTTCCTTGGTTTTCTTGTAACTCTCAACTTTGTCCTCAACAACCAGAGGAAGCTCTGGGATCTCCTCAATGCGGTGACCTAGTGAGGATTTTACAAGGCATCAAGTTAGTCACTGATCCTCTTGCCTTGTGTACTCAGACATAAGATCACAAAGCCAGTGGAAATTAAATTCATGATTCAGGCAAAGGATCTACAGCAGTGAATTCCAGTGGAGTCCCACAGGTCTGCCTCATACAGCATTTTCTGTACCTGGGTATTAAACCTTTGGCCTCCATGAACGAGAACCGAACTGAACTGTCATGAACTCCAAAAGTCAGTTTCAGGTTCCATAAACCAGACAGACAAGATTCCTGTCATCAAGGCACATAGAAGTGCCTCAGCACCACTAAACTTTCCACATTGCCTGACTACGAAGTGCCTTCCAAGCTGTATGTAACAAAAACAACCCCTGCTGAAGGACTGCTCCTTCAATCCTCTAGAATATAATTTAGTTATCCAGAGAAACATTCAGAGTAATCACACAGTAACTGACACTGCTCAGGCAAACATCTCCAGGCAGAATTCCCACCTTTAGACATGACCAGAGCTGGAAGGGCAGATGCTGCCAGGGCAGAGCAGATGGCATAACGCTTCTGAGTTGTGTTCACTCGGCGGTGCCAACGTCGCCAGGTCTTGGTTGGGGCAAACATGCGGCCTCCACGACACATCTATGGATCTACAGTTAAGAAAACCTTTTGGAAGGTTTGGGGTTTTTTTATGACTCTTTCATCCTTGCTCAGCGTTAGGTGTTCGTCAGCCATCTGTCCCAGTACACTGACAGCAGGCAACTGTCACTGAGCACAGAGTAAGACGCAAATTACGACATCACGGCAAGATGGGATGCACCACGAGATGTTCAAGGTACTCACCACTTCTGCAGTGATCACTGAGAGCTGCTGTTTATTACAGCAATTCTGAATTTGCATAAAGTTCTAATCACAAGTGTCTCAAACTTGGTGGTCCACATTCCTGTATGGAGCCATCACACAGAACCTCAGCACGGTGGGGGTTGGAAGTGACCTCTGGAGATCACCCAGTTCAACTCCACTGCTAAAACAGGGGCATCCACAGCAGCCTACCCAGCATCACAATGTCGTGGTGGGTTTGGAATCTCTCCAGACTTCACAACCTCTCTGGAAAGGCTACTGCAGGGCTCCAGCACCCTCACAGGAAAGAATTTTCTCCTCCTGTTCAGATGGCACCTCCTGGGTTCCATTTTGTGCCTGTTGCTCTTTGTCCTGTCCCTTGGCACCAGTGAGAAGAGTCTGCTCCCATCCTCTTGCCTCCCACCCTTTAGTTAGTGAGTATTGGCAAGACCCCCTCTCAGTCATTCTCTCCAGCAGAAGATACCATTTCACATTTAGATACTTAAAAGCAACCTGCTCATTGACTTCAGTGCACTCGATCTGCACAGCAGCTATCAAAGGATACGTTTCCAAAGGCAC
Organism: Semnornis frantzii; assembly: GCA_013399775.1. Taxonomy (NCBI): domain Eukaryota; kingdom Metazoa; phylum Chordata; class Aves; order Piciformes; family Ramphastidae; genus Semnornis; species Semnornis frantzii. The sequence continues at coordinate 21,590 of VWYK01047306.1, forward strand.
CCTGGCCAGAGCGGTGAGTTCCACCACCTCGCACTCGAGGAATACGAGCAACAGCTCTCCCAGTACCCCAAGACTCAGCACTGGTCTGGTGACCTGGAACAGAAAGATTTAAACTTGGATCAGTTTGACAAGTAATGCTACCAGTCACAGAACTGCTGAACTGAAAAGCACCAATCAGAACTTCCACTGTTTATATCATGTGTCTCAGAAACACGGACCAATGCAGTGGAATCTCATCATCTTGGTAAAACAAATCCTGCCAGGGAAATTTACCACACCAAAGCCTTGTTTAGGTCAGAATCAAGTATCTTAACACACATATTTCTAAGCCTGATCCTCAGTTTGGGGGATTGGCACTGAATAGGCCTAGCTGTTCCTAGTGGGTTACAATGCTTAATGTGGAACACCACCAGAAATAAGCTTGAAAATCACATTCCTGTGGTGGGTTAGGAACCTCTCCTCCACACTACTGAAATTTACCAGACCAGCTCAGAGGGCTTGGAAGTAAGATAAAGCTGTATTTCCAGAAAAGCAAAATTTACAGGCATATATACACAAGATATTTACAAGTACTTACAATTATATACAAAATATAAACAATACATAAATCCAAACTCCCTTCTGGACCAAAAACTGCCCAGACAGGGCTCAAAGCTACCCTCTCTCTTTCCTAGACAAACAAAACAACCAGCAAAGCTTATGCTGTTGCCCGTTACCCAAGATAGGTGGAGAAATACTAGAGTGGAATGAAGAGGAAGTGAACAGAACCAGTGTCCCACAAAGAAGTGCGACAAACTGTTTACATTTTGGCTTTTTATCCCTTTCAACAAACCAATGAATGATATATAGACTTCACCATTATTTTCTTTTTACAACCAACAATCTGATTTCTCTCATTAAAATATTCCAATTAGCCTCAAACCAGCACATCCCAGCACAAATTTCTTGGGAATCGGGAGCAATCTGCATCTACAAGCTTCTGAAGCAACTCCAGAAAATGACCTTGCTTAAGTTTCTTTGCAGCAAATGACTTGGGTAAGGTTCATGTGGCCAACACAGGGCTGGGATCATAAAGTGCTGTTTTTCATCAGTTTTGTGCCTGACACACTTTCTGACATTTTGTGTTCTTGCACACTTGAGGACCCAGATGCTATGGTAATTTCAGTAGCATACACTTCAGTTCAGACCCCAGAATACCCCAAAACCTTTACAACACTTTGCTGTTCTTTAGAAGAAAATGTTATGTTACGTGCTATTTAAAAAGCGTGACTATCAGGACAGTTTCCTTTGATACCAAATCCCACTGAACAGTGCTTCTCTTACTTCGACTCTACATTTGTCTCTATTTTAGCCCTCCTATGTTAAGGCCGCAAAAGGCTTCTTCATTTCTGTCCCTTCTGGGGTCCAGCCATACCTGCAAGCTCACTGACAGCATAGGGCTGCCTGTTGTTCTTGCGCAGATTGGTGTGAACAAAGTTCACCACGTCCGGGCGGATGGGAGCCTTGAACACAGCAGGCAAGGCGACATTTTTGCCTGATGCTTCCCCCTTCTCGGAGTACACAGATATTAACGGTCGAGCACAAGCCTGAAAAACAAAGAGGAAACATTCTTAAGCACCAGTCACTTCACTTCAGTTGCTAGCACCCAAATTCATGAAGTATTGCTCAGAATGAAGGGGTCTTCAGTTCAACAGTGCCAGCATGCTGACAGCAGGCAACTGTCACTGAACACTGGATAAGACGCAAATTACATCATCACAGCAATAACTGCCACTTAAAACTGAGCTCCAGCACAACCCACGTTCAGAAAACTACATCTGAAGTTTGGAATTTAACAGATTTCCAAGTCGTTTGTGTAAAACTGATCTAGAATTGACTCTCTAGGCTGTTTAATAATACCCCTTCTAATCTACTTCCTGCTACTGAAAATGCCCACATATAACCCACCTGTGTTTATTCAGTTAACCAAAAGCTTGTTATTTAGAGTGTATGTAAGAATTGAAATGCTACAATTAGCTTTTCTAATACAATACAGAGACTGACAATGACTACAAGCAACCTAACTTGGTCTCTGAGTGTATTTTCATCAGGCGTGGGCCCTCTGAACAATTCCTGGTGCCTCAAAATTCGAGGTGGAAAATTTCAGCTGCTAGCAGCACAATTTTACTTTGAAAAAGCTGGGTTTGTTTTAATAGTAACTCTTTAAAAATACTGTTTTAGCAATAAACTAAGTTAGCTATTACACGATAGCTTACTGAACTAGTACAGGCAAAGCACTTTTCTTCCCTTTCCCATCCACAATTATTAAAGGTATTATAAACAGTACAAAACCAAACGGCTAACAGCAATAAAGGTACGACCAGCATCTACCGGGTTGCTAGCAAAGCGCTGGCTCTTGGAATTAGTGTTGAGACCTCAACCAAAGCACGCAACAAACTTGATGAGAATGAAGCAACTACAACATAATCTAGACTGTATTAGCAAGTAAAGTTGTTCATTTGCAACCCCGTTCCAGACCAAAGTCTCTTAAAGTCTGTTTCAGAATAAAAGAATTAAATAAAAAGGACGGGGTTTACATAAATCTTACTCTCTGCGGGCTCTGAAGCTACCGCGTGGTTGTTCTTCTTTAAAGGAAAATGGAAAACTCTGCCAGAAGGCGATGCAGGCCACATCTCTTTCACTATCCGAGGCAAGGGTGACTTCTAGCCGACCACTCTGCGGCCCGTCCCGTCCCGGCCACCCGACACGGGCTCCACGCGGCAGGCCGAGTGCTGATAGCTCCAAAATGGCGGCCGGCTGGCCGGCCCCACGCGTTCAGCCCCCGGGCTGCCCGCGGCACGGCTCTGATCGTCGAGCCTAGCTCCTACCAGCCTGCATCCACCACCCTCCACCGATCACCGACAACCCCAGCCCACCACGCTGCCCCGGCCCACAGCTCACCATGGTGGTGGTGGCGGCGGCAGAGCACGTCGTGCTCGCGCCCGCCTCCGCCTCAGCTCCGACCGGAAAAGGAAGAACTCACCACTCCCCTATCTCTAAGAAAGATGTGAATCCGCACTATCCTCACCAACTTCTGTCGCGCCGGTCGGATTGTTCCCAACCCCAGCCGACGACCGAACTCCTTGTCCTACTCTGTGAGGCGCGTTGCCGAGTTATCTCTCTCCCGGCGCTTCTATCGCAAAAAGTCGCCTCCCAAAGCGAGGGACTCTTTTCTGGCGGAGGGATTAGGCGTGACGCGTCACCAGTCTCACAGAAATTATACAGTTTGTTATATATAATTTATTTAATTACTATTTTTTTACACAGGGAGGCGAGTGGGGATAATAAACATCAGTGAAGTCCACTTCTGGGCGGGAAAGAATAATTTTTATTACTTCGTTGGGCTCCTGTTTCCGGGTACAGTGCTGAGGGGGCGGGCTTGGCGCGCAGTTCGGTTGGGGCTGGCGGTGATGGCAGCTGAGATGCGTGGGGCGGTGGCTGTGGAGTTTTACGGGCACCTCCGCCGGTAGGGCTCGGGGTTGGGGTGCGACACCGGCCCGTGAAGGAGCTGGGCCCTGAGTTTAGACCTGTGATGGTTTATTTTGTGCTAACAAGGCATGCTGAGGTCAAAAGCTTTACCTTGATGTTTTCTTTTCCTTCAGAATATACGAGGAAGGAAGAGAAAGTGTCTCCGGGGATCCAGATCTCTTTGAGGTAAGTGTCTACGAAAATAGTCAAGTAACCTGAATCTATGTGTTTAAAACGGGCAGATATCGCGGAATAGTTGAGATACGCGCGGTGATACCGCGTAAAAAGGAAAGTGTATCTTAGTAATACCTCTTTAGACCTCGGGATAGAGGAGCCCCGGGGCACCTGAGGGCCACGATCACCACCAGCCTTCACCTCCCGCCTCATTCCTCTCTCCTCACTCCCGAGTTCCACTTCATTTTTTTGCACCTGGGAACAGTTAACTGGTTTTAAATGGTTCTAAAGATCCAGTATACCTGAGGGTATATTGGGGGCGTGGTGGTGTACACCTTGTGTGGCTGCTGGGAGGAGAGACCTACTAAGGCAGCTCTAACTCATCGTTTCAATGCTTCAAGCTTGCTGCTTGTGATGGCTTCCTTTTTCACCTGAGTGCTTTTATGGGCGGAGGGATAGCTGTATGAAAAACAGCAGTTGATCCTAATGGCCTTTGGAGCGTGGGAATAGCTGGGAAATCTAATGCTATTTAGTTGCATTAATCGTGGGATTTATAGGAGATTGATAATCCTTTGCAGGTGGTCATTTAAAAGCACAAACCAGACTAGATGTGAAGAATGATTCAGTGCTTCTCTGCGTATGGAAAAGCCAAAGATGGATATTCCTCATTCTTGAAAACAAGCTTGAATTTAATGCCTCCAGTGTTTAGAACTCTCATGAAGCATTCAAAGAAGTTGATAGTGTGTAGGAAAGCATGAGGAATTCTTAATGATGCCAAACAACATGTGCAAGGAGTCAGCTTTCTCAGAGAAAATTTAGTTTTTAATAAGGTAATTCTATGTTGGGTCGTTGAAAGTTGTTGCATTTTCACAGCTACTTTGAGTCCAACTGTAATTGTTCTCTTGAAATACGAAAGCCTTAGATTCAGGAATGGTTGCAGTAGGGTTGGAAAACTGTGGAATTCGATCATTTTGCAATTTGTTACAGAAAATTACTGAAATGCAGCTTTTATATGTATGGTATTTAAAAGTTTTTGATGTTTGTTTTTTCCAGACTGATGTAGAGATTTGTTTGATTGGTGGCAGTTGCAAAAGTCCCATTGAAAGGTTTTGGAATGAAAGTGATACCATCTACATTCTGCAGAAAGCAGTAAGTGTGTATGTTAGTAATTAATTTACTTTCTTCATGTAAACTAGACTTCTGAATGTTCAGCAAAGATTTTCACATACTTTGCATTTTTTTACTTCACTGTGCATTTCACTTAGAGACAAAACGAAGAAAGTGACTCACTGGAAGTGTCAGGAACAGATGATGCTATTTATGCCTCTGAGCTTTTACCAAAAGAGAGTTCTGGACCAGTATCTCTTTCTGTCAGAAGGGCAAAGTAAGTGTCAGAGCTCTGCTTTCCCTTTTGATGGACTTTTATTATCATATTCATTTATTTTATATATCTCTTCATGTTAATAACCTGTAATATTTTCAGTCTCTCAGAGTTAAATTATTAATTGGTTTAATGAGGAGGTGTGAACATTTTTCATCCTGCAGAACTGCCTCCCCTAGCTAAAAGAGTTCCTAGCAGTAAAGTCAGGATGTTGGAAAAGCACTTGAGCTGCCAGCTGGGTTAATGGGAATGTGTTGGTGTAGGTGAGCAAAGAAGGGTTACTAGAACTTCTGTGCTGCTTTTCGTAAGGCTTCTCTTATGAAGAAAAAAAGAAAAGAAAAAAAGTCTGATTGGGGTCTTTGGCTGTTATTAAAATACCAAGACATTGTACTAAAACATGGTGATTAATTCACTTAACTTATCCTTTTCACATGCTTAATAGAAAATTCAATTATGATTTTAGAATCCTTAGTATAGGTTTAAATGTTATGTTAAACATATTAGTTTTTTGATCTTTCTCCTTTATAACTGCTGTTTTACTTGTAAGAAGGTTATAATACTGCATTTGTTATGTAGAATGGTTTGATTTCTGCTAACAAAACATGGTAGTTAGGAGTTAAGTTTTTTGTAAGGGATAGCTTTAGCCATCCTTGCTGGCATCTTGTTTTTCTTGTTTACATTTCTAGGCAGTTGATTTCCTTATATGCAATGGTCCAAAATCCAAACATGACCCATCTGAAGATCTGTGACCTGGTTATGCTTCCTCCACTCTGGATAAGGTGTGATGCTTCTGATCCCGAACATACTTGTTGGCTTGGAGCTGAGCCTGTCAAAGCTGGAAAGAAAATCACAGGGATCACTTTACATACAGTTACATGTGATGGTAAGGTTCTAATGGTGCACATAACATTCAATGAGAGAGGCTTAAAAATGTGGGAATATTGATGTCTTGATGCTGCCTTTGTCCTTTGTGTGCCATTGGCTTGGTGCTGCGCCAGGGGAAGTTTAGGCTCAAGATGAGGAGAAAGTTCTTCACTGAGAAAGTCTTTCGCTACTGGAATGGGCTGCCCAGGGCGGTGGTGGAGTCACCGTCCCTGGAGGTGTTCAAGGTGGGTTTGGACGTGGCACTTGGTGCCATGGTCTAGTCTTGAGGCCTGTGGTAACAGGTTGGACTTGATCTTTGAGGTCTCTTCCAACCTTGGTGACACTGCGATATTTTTAAAAAACAATGGGAGAGGGGGGAAGAGAAAAGATATCTTCAACTCATTTTGTGTGGGGGGAAAGAACTTTTTAATATCCTTAGAGCAACACTATCTGTGCAAACCTACCTTTGCTTAGCAAATGTAAATTGCTACCATTCCACTCCTTATGCAAATGCTAACACTTAGTAACCGTTTCTGTGTTAACACCAACTCTTAATAATAGGGCAGATGTAAGAGGAGTGCCTGCTTCCTAAAAGACAGCACAAGCTGTACTTGACCCAGTGGAGTCTTTAATTCTCAAGTGTAAAATGTTGGTTTGAACCTTAATTTTTTTCCTTCTCTAGGTCCTACAGCTGATAAAACCCATTTTGCAAACCTGGAGGACCTCAAAACAGAACATAAAAAGAGACACCATTCATCTGTTGTAGGTTTTTATAGTCTATCTTGCTTCCAATACAAGTTTAGAAACTTTGGATTTGTATTTATGAAGCTGATTTTTGGGAAGCTTTATAGATTCTATTTAGAAATTCATCTTAGTATGACTGTAGGATAATAGCCTCTTTTGAAGTAACATTTAAACAGGCTGCCCAGGGAGGTTGTCGCTGCTTCCTCCCTGGAGGTGTTCAAGGCCTTGAGTGACCTATACTAGTGGGAGGTGCCCCTGCCTATGGCAGGGGGTTGGAACTAGATGATCTTTGAGGTCACTTCCAACCTTACCATTCTATGATTCTGTAATACCTTTGTCTGCTTTTCACCCTTATTTTTGTGTGTGTATGAAATGCCTTTGACATAAGTTTGTTGATTGATTAATCGACCTTGAGGGGTTTCTTTGTTTTTGTTAAATAACCTGTTCATCCTAGGTGACGACAAAAGGATTTGCTCAGTATGAACTTATCAGAGCTGCTGCAATAGAGGACACAATTTTGGAATCTGAAAGCCATATTTATGTTGATATTAACTGGAATACTGTGAATGAGATTCTGGAGACACCCCCGCTAATTTCAGCTGCCACACTGGTAAGTTAAGAAGAAAATGCAAACAAACAAACTCCAGAACTTACACCATGAGTTGTGTAGAGGATAACAAATCAGTTTGACTCTTGATGTTTGCATTTAATATTCTTTATGAACACATTTCGTCCATTATGTAATCTAAAGTCCAAATTATGCTAATGTCATTTTGCTGATGGAGAATTTTAGGACAGTTGATGTGTAATGTTTGACACTGACAAACTTCTGGAACTTTCAGAACATCACCCTGGAGTCTGGGGACCCCAGGAGCCCTGTGTATCAGCAGTACAGAGAACTGCAGTTTCTCCTTGTGAGTATAAGTGAGACATTCCAACTTCAGCTTTGCATGGAAAGTGATTCCGTGTGTTAATAAATTACTTTAATTAAAACCCCATCAGATGTTGCAAAGATTAATTTAAACTGTTTCAGAATAAACTTCATGTTCAGCTTTAGGGAATACTCATGAACACCAGAGTCAGGAAATTCTAGAAGTTTCAACACTCGTGGTTAGCTGTACAGAGAGAGATGTGTGATTGTTGGAACAGTTAACTACATCTTGGAGTGTGACACATGCAGAACCTCAGACAAAAACTGATTTGTGTTGTTTTGATTTTCATGCTGCCTTTAGGCCTTGGCTGATGGCTTGAAGACAGGTGTGACTGAGTGGCCTGAACCATTGGAGTCTGAATCAGCTGTCGATACAGTCCGGGAGTTTCTGACTGGTAATTTCTGTTTATTGCATGAGGAGAGTTAAAGAAAATAAAAGGAAATTCTACATACAATTTAAAGGTATTCGAATTAGGGATGTTAATTTCCATGCTATAGCCACCTGCACAAAATAGTTAAGAGGTTAGTCAGTACATCTCTAATTTTTATTTGTCCTAAAGTCTTGTATAAAACTAAAAATTATTTCCTTATAGAATGACACAATAGATTTAAAAATCAATTTGAGAGAATTCTGGATGCATCTTTCAAGTTACCTGAGATGCACCTGACATTCTGAAGGTGTCGAGTGTCCCTTTAGTGGTGAAAAACAATACTTTGATAACATTTTAAATGAAGCATCAAAAATTGCTGATTCTTTCTGAAAACTGTTGTGCACTATGTGCCCTGTCAGAAGTTTAAAATACTGTAAAGCTAATCTAGAAAGAGAATTGGATGTAGGAAAGCACCAAGAGATTTTCAAATTCATCTAAAGTTTTTTTTTAGTATGCAGATAATACTTAGGCAAAAGATAAACCAAAGATTCTGATGAATACCTGTGGAAGAAGACCAGAGACATTTATTGGACCACCTGCTCTCCATTACTTGGAACTTAAGCAGTTAATAGTTAGATAACAAAATAGTAGAGGTGTATGGGAAAATGTATACCTTGGAATAAAAAATACTAAGACATTATCTTTTGGACTGTATTCTTACCCTGTAAAAACAAATTTCAAGTGAATAAATGTTGCCTATCAGCCATCTATCAGTGTATTTGTTAATTATAATGTGCCAGGAGATTTATACCGTTGATTTAGTATATATGTATTTTTTCATAGCGCTAAAAACTGTTTTCCTCTTTATTAGATTTAAAGAAGAAGCTTGAGGGATATTGTGTATCTGCAAACAAGAGTGAAACAGAGGTATGTGCAGTTCCCTGCCAGTGTCTGTGCAGTAGGTTCTCTGGAAAAGGGGAGAAGTTGGTGATGTACCCCATTTGGATTTCTGGAGAGAATTTGAATTCTTAAGGCCTTTTAGCTCTTAGGCATCCTTTTCTCACTCGAGTCAAACTCTTTCAGAAAATCAAATGTGACACTGCTGCAGTGGACAGTTCCATTGCATCAGCCTTCACTGAGCGAGGAGACCTGGATTTTGCTGAACAGTTTTGGTGCAAAATGAGAAGTAAGTGTGGCATGATTTTATTTACACCATATGTTTTCCTTTAGTTATCGTTTCTGTGTATGCATTTCACTGTTTTACCTTCTCAGTGAAATGGATATGAATTTCTCTGAGTTTTAAGGACTTCAGAAAACTGTTATCAACAGCCTTGTTCTGAAAGAGTTCATTTTAGGTCTGTGAGATGCTTTGCTTTCTTACAACATATTTAGATAGACCAACATCTAGCAGGAGCTTTGTGTGTTATTTGATCGTAGAAGTTATTAACCCATCAGTAACACTCATTTGTTCTAAAACTGAAAACTTCATACAATTTTTGTCTTTTCTAGAACTAAAGTATGATTTTCAGGTTGAGAAAGCTGCATACAAACATCATTTCTGTAAGACCCTTCACAGTCCTCCAGTAAAACACATTTTTACTTATTACTATTTTTCAGATTAACAGTTAACCTTTAAGCTACTCTAGAGATTGTAACAGCTCCGTTCTGTATAAAAGATGGAGCCATGCAACTTTTAAATCCCTTTCATTCCTCTTAGTGCAGCTGCTGTTTGAATCAAAACTAGCAGCTAAAATGTGCTGTGATAACACCACTACATCCTGCTTAAGGGCAGTGTCAGCTGCACGACATGTGGAGGCTTGTGTCTTGCTCGGGGAGCAGTTAGTTGGATAAATGGATACTAAGTTCATATGATAGCTACATTTATACCAGGTGTTGAGCTTCAATGTGTATAGAAAGAATATAGCCAAAATGCCTGCCTCTCCCTTGTGCTGTTCTCTAAGTCATGCAGTTCTGTAGTCTCTTGATCACTGTTTCTTTAGGATAACTCTTTTAAAGTCCTGACATGACAAATGTAACACAAAGCAGCTCCATCTGTCATTTCAGCTCTCATTCTTTAAATGAGGGGGTTTCATTTTAGCATATGTTATTGACTTAATAGCTAGAGAGAACCTGGATTGGTAAATAAAGTACTGCACTTTTTTCCTCTTAAGGTGTCAGTTCCTATCAGGAGTTGGTAGAGTGTTTCACACTGATCTTAAAATCCCTGGAACGTGGGGAGATACAGCCTTGGGTATGTATTTGGATTTCGTAGTAACTGTTAAGTTTTGGATTTGTTTGAAGTAAAGTATTGTTCTAGTTACTTAACTGCTCCTTGCTTCTGTGATAGATTGCTTTTACAATAATTTATCATGTCGGAGTTTGCCTCTGTTTGCATGGTGCTGTACTTCACAGACTTGCAGCATGGTGGGGGTTGGAAGTGACCTCTGGGGATCTCCTAGTCCAGCTGCCCTGATAGAGCAGGGTCACCCACAGCAGCTCGCCCAGGATCACAATGTTGGGGCAGGTCTGGAATCTCTCCAGAGAAGGAGATTCTGCAATCTCTTTGGCCAGCTTTGTCCAGGGGTCCAGCCCCCTCACACCACAGAGTTTTCTGCTTACCTGTAGGTGCAACCTCCTGGGTTCCTGTTTGTGTCAATTGTTCCTTGTCATGTCATTAGGCACCACTGAAAACAGTCTGGCCCCATCCTCTTGCACCCAACTCTTTATCTCTTGCTGAGCACTGAGAGGATTCCTCCTCAGGCTGTTCTTCTCCAGTCTCAACAGCTCCAGGTCTCAGCCTTTTCTCCTCAAAGAGATATTCCAGTTCCCTCACTATCTTCATAGCCTCTGCTGAACTCTGCAGCAGTTCCATGTTCCCTACTTCTGAACAATGTTTATGATGTTTTGTACCAAGTTATGTCACAAGAAAACTTATCCAATTTTTAGATTCATCATGGGAGCAGCAGTTTGCTGAGCAAACTGATTCAACAGTCTTACCAAGGGAAGATACAGGTTGTTTCCCTCACTGGCATCACTCCAATTGAGATGCTCTTGGAGATTGGTTTGGATAAGATGAAGAAGGATTATGTCAACTTTTTCATAGGTAAGCCTGGTATCTACTAATGTGGATAGAAATTCAAGAGAAAAACTATTCCCTGTAGGAAAGCATGAGGTTTTTAGTAACCCTGATCTCACTTCTTCTTCTGTTTGCTGAAATGCCATTTCCAGTCTGTTTAGAAATTGTACTTTTCAACTCCATATGGTTTTGAAATTAAAAAACCCAACAACTTAGTGCACAATAACTATAGCTTGTATAACATGCATTTCTTCAATTAAAAAGAACCTTTAGATGAAACTTCATGTAAAATAAATACCAGATTTCTGTAACTGTGGATTGTTTTGTATCTGTTTGCTGTAGGTGGAAAAAGTAAAACCCTCATGCTCTCTTTCTGTCTCTTCCTTTATAGATGTTGCTTGCATTTCATCTGACACTGTGTAGTAAATATTAATTTTATTTTTCCTCTGTTCACTGTACAGGTCAGGAACTTGCAACATTAACCTGCTTGGTGAGATGCTTTATTATTATTGCTACTCTGAAAGCAGTATAAAGTAAAGTACACTTAGCTGATATTGGATACAAGTCAGATGAGAAACTGAATTGCAAATCATGAGGATGGAACAATGAACAGCAGAAATGTCATTATGTTTTTGCCTTATCCATAGGTTATTTCCTAAGTATCTGATATGGATCATTGTCAGGCAAGACAGTCACCTTTTGGTTATACTTTGATAGCATGGAACTTCATTCTGACTCTGCTGAGCCCTTAACATTTTGGCTTCACAAAAGTAGCTGGAAAATTAGTTTAGTGTACTGAGGATGTGTTTTGCTTGTAAAAAAACAAGTGTCCGGTTAAAAGCAGAAGATCTTTGCTCTTGCAGGATTATTTCATTTCCACATCAGTAGATCTACAAGAGCAAGTTCATCGTGTTCAAAAGCTTCACCATATGCTGGAGATAATGGTCAGCTGTATAGTCTTGCTTCAGTTTAAACATGAGAACCTCTTCCCTTTGACACAGTAATTATTTCACTTTTATTTCTTGCTCTTTAAGTGACAACAGCAAATAGATTCTCTTCCACAGTTCTAATAAACTCTCTTAAAAGAACCCTAAAGCAGCCCTCTTTAGTATCAGTGATAATGAAACTGCAGCTAGATCTTCCTGCTCAATTTTGCTGTGTTACTAAAACTGAAACCCAAAGAAAATAAGAAAATGTGAGAGTATAGTGAGTTGGGCACAAGATTTGCACAGTGTTTCACAAGTGTTTCTCCAAAGAAAGTTTGTAACTGGTGTAATTGGTTGTAATTGTAAATAATTTTAGTAATTGCTTCTTATTGTAGAATTTGCATGAAGTATTACAAGGAAAATCCTTTAAATGAGAAGCATGTATTTCAACTGCCCATCAGACCAGCTCTTGTCATGAAGTTCTGTCAAAAGTAAGAGAAACTTTCATGTCAGCAGCATTAAAATTCAACTGTGACTGAGTGCCTGACTGAATTCTGACATAATTTGATTATTTCAGTGATCACCCAGAAATATGGAAGGTGGAAATAAGTAGTGGGCATGGACCAAAGGAGGTTAAAACAACATGGCAAGTTAGTAGCAATCCTCCACTTGAACATATGACATCAAACAGTACAGGTAAGGAGTGTTTGTGGTGAGAAGAAATAATGGAAGTACATACTTCAACTCAGTTTTTATACTGGATTCAGTGGCTCTGAACTACTTATTTAATCCTCAGCAAAGAATATTTTGCCTTTTAATGAAAGGGTGAGGTGGTCTTTATAGAATGTAAAGTTTTCATAAAGTTGTGACTTGCTGCCTTTTGTTCTGCACTGAGTTGAGTTTTTAAAGTTAAAACAATAGAATAGTTCCAAAAATTACATAATTAAGTGTTCTCCCAAAGGAACAAGGAAGTTTTTCACAGTGAGGGCAGTGAAGTACCAGAACAGGTTGCCCAGAGGTGTGGTGGAGGCTCTGTCCCTGGACACATTCAAAGTCAAACTTGATTAGGCTCTGAGCAACCTGTTGTAGTCGCAGATGCCCATGCTGACTTTAGGGTGCTTGGATAAGATGACCTTTGAGGGTCCTTTCCAACCCAATGTATTTTTTGATTCTCTGATCTTATTTCTACTAATCTTTGCTGGTGTGTCTGAGGATGGGTTTGAAGACAAATTTAGATGTTAGCAAAAGCTGGTGTCTAGTCAAAGCAGATGCTAAGGAGGGAAGATGTGCCTTGCTGCAGTCAGGTGTAGAGCATGTGAAAACCCATGAGAATGGGGAAAAAAATCAAGCATGTAGATTGGTATAGAAATAATTTGCCTGCTGTAGATGAGGTTTGATACAGGTTAGAGCTTTTCAGGACAAAACCATAATAACAGAAGTGTTCTTTCTGCAAAACTGATATT